>JAPYYT010000427.1:0-26795 GCA_030522565.1 Ceratosolen corneri
TCTTAAATGAAAAATCTAGTAGTTTTTACTACACATTACTACGCGAAATTTCATTGTAGATAAAATACTTCTTCAGGTTTTTGAATTTAGTAAAAAATAAAAAGTAGCCTTATCGATAAGTTTTATTATTCTCATTCTTATTCTCATTGTAAAAGAATTCTATACACGTTAACAGAATTTCATTTTGACGTTAGTAAATCAAGATTCACAAATCTTTAAAAATAAAAAATGAAAATTGATTTATTAAAAATCTTTCGTTAATTTTAAAAAATAGATAATGCTTAAAAACTATAAAAATTATAAATAAATTTTTTTATTAATAAAACTTATTTAAGCACATTATTTTAATCAAATATTTAGTTACATTATTTATTAATAAATTATTTATATTAAAGTTTTCGAAATATTTTTCGTATTATTTATAGGATTTCTAAAACATTAATAAAATATTAATAAATGTGTAATACCTGTAAAGATTCGGTTTTAAACATTTCCATTAGAATTCATTAGCGATGTCTGATAAACATAAATTGCATTTAAGAATAATTTTTAAAACTTTGTTTATAAATTTTCAATCATTCGATTTGAAATAGAACTGTAATAAATAACTGTAATAAAATCGAATTCAATTGTAACTATTCCAATATTTAATATTAAACACAAAGAATTCAGTAAGTAGTAGATTAACTGACGTAAAAAAAAATCACTTTAAAATTCCATTACTCAGTATGGATGGTTTACGCTTTTGGCTCTCGGTAGACCAGAAATATTATAACAAAGACGACTTGTTCGTCACAGACGCTCGGTTCATAATAGTAGGCCACTTCGCAAAATTAGTTCGCTTCCACTATTACGGCTTTTATCATCACCCTCCTGTTTGCAAAACTGCTGTGAACAGCAAAGTTCCAGCAGTGTGTAAAATATTATGAATACAAACGTATTTTCATTATAGGTCGAACCTGAAGGCCTCGAAGGCTTGGGTCGGCACCGTGTGTGGAATTCTCATGTTCCTCTATCGACGTATTAATTTGTCTATGTTGCAGGAATGTCCCGAGGGTGTCGTCCACGAGGACTCCTTCAAGGACATCTACGCCAAGTTCTTCCCGCATGGAAGTGAGTATAGGGAGAGCCTTGGCAGAACTTCCTTTAGCCGCATTTCCTGTAAATCCGAGGAGTGGGAGCGACTATCTTGTGCTGCGAACGATCGACGGTCACTTATAAATTGATCACTTGATGTCCTCCCCTCAATCCCCACAATCCCCCCTCTTTTTAATTTACGGCCTCTGCGTAGTCCGTGGTTATGCGAAATATTACTTTATTGCAGATAGGAAAATGCACATCTAGTGTTAGTTATATCAATGATAATTTATTGTAATATGATAAGAAGCTATCGGGAGTGATTGGTATTAATTAAATTTTGTATTACATTTTTCAATGTAAATAAAAATATAAATAAAAATATAAACGTAGAAAAACTCTTGTATAAAGCTCAACTAAAGATTTTAATGATTAATATACAATTATTTATATATAACTTAAATTTTTAATAGAATAATAATTATTATATTAAAATTGAGTTTATTTAGTTAATCAAGTTGAATTCTATAAGTCTTCAATAATAATAGTTATTTATTTTAATATATAACTTGCTGAATAAAATCAATATAATCAATTTTAGATAAACCATTTGATATCAGTTTTACTCTGAACGATATGAGTTCGACTTGGTAATTATAAAACAATCTTATATTATCTAAATGAAATATGTAAATATGAAAATATGCTAAATTGATATTAAATTTGTTTTAAATACTTGCGATTGTGATGTTATAAAGTTCTTTCTGTTCCACAATTTTATATTATTGTTTCTATGATCATATATATAAAGAATCTGAAAAATATAATAGTACCCATAAATAATGGTATGGAAAATTTTTTTTATATTTTTATGTCTTGCCGAAATTTTCCATAATATCTATTTTAAAATCATCCACACTGTTTTAAAAATAAATTTTAGATAATTAATATTGATTAATGATTAATGATGTACAAGATACAATTTATTAATATCAAACGTTAAAGTTTTTCTGAAAAAAATCGGCAAGTTAATTTTGATTTTAAATACTAAATGTATTTGATTAACTATTATAAATGTTGTGAGGGTCGATAAAAATTTTTACAGGTATTTAGGCAATTTTATGATTTCACTTCAAATATTGTCCAAAATCGAATGTCAATTTATGATAACTTCAATTAAAAAAAAAAAATTTCCAATTTTTTAATATGTTACATATTTTTAAATTACACTTCACTATATATAAAATCGGAGATTTATTGTATATTATACTGTATAAATAAAAATATGAAGTTCTTTTTATTTCTTTAAATGAACATTGGAGTTAAACCAGTATGATATGAAATTTATTGCACCTGAATGCACAATGAAATGCATTTTTTCTAACTTATTTTCAGGAAGCGTTTTCCATTAAAAAAAAAATTAACAAGCAAGTTTTTTATGAAAACTGCATCAGAGAATTGCATTTTCCAATTTTTGCCTTTCACTACAATTTCTACCTAATACAATCACGTAACGAAATTTTTATCTTTATTTCGAAATTACAGACTCCAGTCTCTATGCACACTACGTATTCAAAGCATTTGATGTCAACTGTAATGGCGCCATAAGCTTCAGGGTAACGTATAAACGACAAATACATTCATCTCCTCCACATTTCTCTTGTCTCTTATTACTAAATGTATTTTACAATGATTGCCCTATTTTGATAAGCTAGTTTTTGAAAATTTAAAGTAGTTATTTAAAGTAGTTTTTTAAATATAAAAATTTAATTAAGTCTTTGTTTTATTATTTTCGTATTTTCTACTTTACTAAATGTAAAAAATAATTTAAAATGTAAATGATTACTCTTTGCATTGATAAGAAATATGAAATATTACCCTTTTAATATCTTATATTTATACTTTTATTCTGTATATGTTACTGAATAAATTAATATAACACTAATTAAGTATTATTTTAATAATAATATGTTCGAAATTAATATTGGTTATGTGTAACAAATTAAGGCATGTAGGCAAAATCGATTTAGCGATTATCGGTTTTAATGTAACATGCATAATTGATATTAAATTTATAACAGATAAAGAATAAATTTTTTCTTTTTAATAAAATTAATTTTTAAATTCAGAATCACTTATTGACTGCTGTATTATTAAAAATTTATATTATGTAACAGATAGATTATCGTTGCATTTCAATAAAAACGAGATACTATAATATGTCGAATGATATTTTCATGAGACGTTTCAATAATGGTTTTATTGACTCTATCGTATAAAACGTCGAATTATTCAACAATAGAAGCAATAAACTTTATATGGTACATTCAATATACATTCAATTCATACAATAAAAAATTCTTTAAAATTCTTACTTATATGTTTACTTTATTACAAGTATATGCAAAAATTATAACATATTTATTATATTCACAGAGTATCCACAGAAAAATTTAATTCCTATCTAAAAAGTATTTACTCGGGAATAACTAAGCTGGTATCGTTGTCAGATCACACACTATCGCACAGAAATTATCCATTTTAGTTCATTTATCGCTAATCAATTATAAAATTATACACTAAAGTCTTTTGCCTAATAATACTGTACTACGTAATAATTTATTTATTATCTTATACCCGTGACTCCAAGTGTCGCTTTATTCTTTAAAAAGTCCTCTTTAATAAGATTATAACGACGCGCTCCAAGTTAAAACGATTTTAATAATGAATATGACCTGCTGATACGCAGGATTTGCTGGTGACACTATCGACGCTACTACGTGGCAGCATCTATGAGAAGCTTAGATGGACATTTAAGCTTTATGACATAAACGGAGACGGTTGCATAAGCCGGGGCGAGCTCGGGGAGGTCGTGACAGCGGTGCACGAACTCATGGGACGCAAACACCGTGAGACAGAGGAGCGCCAGGCCCGAGAGCAGCTTGACAGGGTTTTCCGAAAGCTCGACCTCAACCAGGATGGCGTCATCACCATCGAGGAGTTCATTGAGAGCTGCCTCAAGGTCGGTAGAACTGAATTAATTGTTCGAATGACAACGTCGCTCAGAAAGGGTCTTGAAAGAGCGCTGATTATTCCCAGTGGGAACGTGTTCGGGAGTCGAGCCAATAGCGATGGGATAAAGTTCGAGGATTGTTTTTGTTCGAACTAGAGCACAATCGACAACTACATCACAAATGAGCTTAATTGATCTAAGTTGGTCGTGGAAGCCCAACATTATTTGCGTGGCTCCTCGACCTATGCAATCTCTTTTCTTCAGCAGAATGTCGGGTGAATTATAAATTTTGCTCGGGTCAAATTGACATTGGATAAATCAATAGGAATAGCCTACGTATTTAAATATAATAATAACATAAATAAGTAACACAAATATAATAATGTTTAAATAAATTATTTGATTTTATATATTTACAATATATATTACGTATATTTAATTTAACAATAGCTATAGTCAGGTTTTCATTAAGTATCATTATATACATGCACTTCATAGCGTGTAATAAAGGCGTCACTTAATGACATTTAAATAAAATTAAATTTCCTTCATTATATAAATAAGATCCATCATCGAATTATGTATAGACATTCAAAGGTATTTATTTCTCTAAAACTATTATGTGTAATATCAGTGTTGCCTTATACGTATCAAGTTGATATGTGTATAGTGAGAAAATGGCAATGTTTACAATGTAGAATGAAATTTCAGGTACTATATCTTAAAGTCAAATAACAATAGTGAAATAAATGGAAATATTTATTTCAAACACTATAATAGTGCACTTTAAATTAAAAACGTAGCTTTTCCATTGAAGTTTGATGAAAATACAATGCCTCTGTAATATGGATAGCTTGTATTTACATATTAATTATTAATTCTAAGATTATTATTTCCTACAGAGATGAACTATATGTTATACTATATACTACTACCATATAATTGCTTACATTTGAATTAATATTAAATATTCTATTTTTATGTAAATTATGTATAAGTGTACCATCCAATGGAATTTTTAATAATAAGTAACAAACAACTCTTAATACACTTTCGCTCTTAATTTTTTATCAGTATATGTATCAGTATCTTATGCTAGTACAAAAAAATCGATAAAAAATTATGCACATTAGTGTTAATAACTACAGTTCTGACGCTTTTAAAGTGTTACGTTATTATACGGCAATCGATCAAATACTTTGACAATTTTGCGATTCAAAACTTTCAAAAAGTTCTGTGTAAAAGTAACTTAGATTACAAAAAAAAATCACTCCAGCATACGCAATCCAACTACTAGAAACTTAATCCATTACACCTCGGCCAGTTAGTAAGTCTATACATTATCAATGAAATAAAACACTATTATGATTGAAACGAATGTCCTTGGAATTGATGGAATTTTTGTTAAATTTTTGCCCATAGGACGAGGTAATCACGCGGTCATTGGCAATGTTTGACAGTGAGCTCTGATCTCCGGAGGACGGCGTCCCGGGCGCCGAAAGTTTGGATACACAATTGCGTCGTGACACAAACTCGGCAAGAGTTCAGGACGAGGAAGATGGGACCTCGGCCGCAGCCTCGAGCAGTGGCCAAGTGGCCATCCAAGGAGTGGCCTCGTCTTCAGGAATGTGCAATCCACGCCGTGGTCTCCAGAGCGATATCCTGTCGGCCACGGCGACCTGGTCAACCTTCTCCTCGTCCTCACCCTCACCACCACCTTATCAGGAGTTCCGACAACGGGGCGCAGCCTCCACGAGCTCCACCACACAATCGTCGCTCCTTTGCTAAAAGACCTCCTAGGAGATCTCGAGGAAGCTTTTGTCTAGGCCGAGATTATTCGTAACTGGGACACTCGCGTTAATCAATCCTGGATAGACGATTGCTTTTCTCGACCTCACGACTCATTCGATCTCACTTGCTTCGTTTCACGTTTCCTTCCATTTTATTGAGCGCGGCCGCACGTACCTGAAAAGAGGTTAATACCTGAAAAGAGGTTAATATATTCCCGTTATGTTGGAGTTCTGGACGCGCTCCAGGTTTGAGCCTCTCTCCTTAACATTTTTATAGATTCTTTGGGTCGCCGGGAGAGAGAGAGAGAGAGAGAGAAAGGGGTGCTGATTTTCAATGACGCCTCCTGTAAATATTAGAGCATCCCTTAAATTATAGCATCCCTTAAATTATAGCATCAACTTCACTCGGAATTCCAAATCATGTATATGGTATGTATAGCGAAGTGATATGTACGAGATGAAACAACAGCAGAAATGTTACGTGCGTATGTATTCGTAGTAATATGAGTTTTGAGCGACGGTTATCTTTGATATTATTAATTTAATTTATTATCTTATCGATGACACTGAATGTGCCCGTGTTGAAAGCAATGAAGTTTTCACTCTCCTTGCACAAAGTTAAATTAACTTGATAATGCGATATGTCTCAGATATGAGGGTTCGATTGCGATTAAGTTCAGTTTCTATTAATATAGAAAAATGTGAACTTTAAAGTAAAATAGTTCTATTATCTCGTGAGTAGCAATTAGTATTTCAAAATACCGGCAAAGAGGTAGAACACTCGAAGGTAACGAAACAGGAGCACATCACATCAAGTAATCGCCGTGGAATTGCGGTGAAGAAATTATCAAAGAGGAAGAAAGGAGGTAAGAATTAAATAACGATTACGTTATTTAATAGAAATAGAAGATAATATTAATGATGTGAGCTACGTTGCAAAGTATGATGAAATGTGCCAAATCATTTTAGAAATAAACAAGACGCGATTTAATCGAAATATATAAAGATAGAATAGAAATAATAAAAATAATAGTAAATAAAATTAATTATAGAAACTACGTTACATATAATATGTGTGGCTGTGAATCCAAGAGCGTCCAAAAATGTAAAATAATGTAGCCAAGGCAAATACAAAACTGAGCACATATACGTGGCACCGGACGATATCACATACAGTGCTTACAATCAATCAGAATCACAATGATAAAAAAGACGTTCTCAATCGCATGTATAATCGAGAGCGTCAAAGGAAACATTCGAAACTAACATTAATAATGATTAATGGATAAAACGTAGGCAGATTTTATTTGTCATTTGTCGACCAAAACACCAATGACTTCGAATTGTCCAGATGCTCGTGCGATATGAAGGTAAATAAATATCGAAGAAAATCTCACAATTAACGAAATGGAAAAAAGTTGTATTGGCGTACCGCACAAGCAAATTTCATCCTTAAGTTGATATTAAAGATATCGTCGAATACTCTTAGGCACATACACACGCTACACACACACACACACACACACGAAATATAGAATATAAGTAAATCGGATAATGAATAAGAGCGGCATATGGTCTTTACGTGCGAGGGAAAATTACGCCGTTCTCTGGTCCACCACATCATTTATTCATTGCCTAGCTACTAAATAAATATCAAAATGATCGATAGCACACTTCACTAATACAATTTCATTTAATAAATACTGAATTAAATTAACTTGCATGTTTAAAATGATTTTCTTTACAAGTCATTTTTAGTTCTTTTAAATCGTCATATTCGATTTATAAAATTTTCAAGAGTGATTTTATCATTAATTTCATATATTATTACTATAATTACTTTCTTATATTAAAATTGGAATAATTAGTCGAAATAAAGAAATTTTATTTGTTACTGGATTTTTCAATTAAATTAATTTTAATCAAAGAATTTAAATAGCAATATTAAATGTCAATAATTTAAACGTTTTTGTTCAAATACACTCTGCTAAGATATCTCGTGCAATAAAATATCAGTTTAATGTTGATTTTAAGGATTAGTTTATGATAGTCGTCTATTAGTATCTATAAACGTATTCTAAAGTTAAAAGAGTTTGTAGAGAAATAAATCATAAAGATTTTAGTATCTGTTAAGATGGATACAGTATTATTATTCAGATAATTAATAAATACCACGTTAAATAAGTATTTTAAAATTACTTAACAATATCGGAGGCCAGCTAAAGAGAGAGCGAATAAATTTCTTCCTTGCATAGACGCATAAGCTCCTATTTATCATAATTGAGAGGCTCAAAAGTTGTATTATTAATAAGTGCAAATACACGTAAATTAAAGGAAAAAATGCAGATGAAACTTTGTCTATCAACTGAACTTTCTTTCTTTTCTATTAACATATTTCAAAGCTTGAATATTGATAGAAAAACTATTGATTCAAATATAAAAGTATTCGAAAATATTTTACTCTTACGGTTAAGTAATTTTATTTAAATATATCATTTCTTTAACATAATTTTATTTGTAAGTCTGTAATTCAATATCTTCATTAATGTAATATGTTTTGTTAAATATTATTGAAAATTTGCTTTATAGCAACTACAATAAAGAAAACCTCATAATTCTAGGTAAAATATGTATTTGTGAATGCAGAAATATTTTAAAATATATATTAGTCTAAAATTGCTCGTAAATTAAATATAACTTTCAATAAAAATTTATATTGTATTAATTTGATACCAAATAATTATTTATTTAATTTATATTCATTAGTCTTGAAAAGAGCAACGTTTACGTTAATTAAGCAATATTAATTTTCAAAACAATATTTTCTATGTAGTGCAAAAATATTTTCAATATTAAACAACGATGTCTGGATTCACTTTAAACGATACATAACTTATCTTATTATTTTTATTTTAAAATACAATCTTAAAGTACACACCATTATATTTTTATTAATAAAAATTTTTTATATAAATTTAGTTAGGCCAATTTTAATTACCAATTTTAATTGTAAAATTGAACATGATTCCCACTAAAATAATAATAAATTGACTAAAGATCTGATAATCATAATTTTAAATTTTAATTTCATATTTCAAAAATTCAAATATAAAATATTTTTTAAAAACTCAAATATGCATAAGAAAAGAAAGCAATAGCAGTCGATAACAGGTAACATGAATATTTGCTTGAAATAATAATTAACATATTTGTTCTTCGACAACTATCGTACAGATTATCACTCTAGTATATTCGTATTGTAATTATAAATATTATAGATAATTGGATTCTGACACTATTCATTTATAATTAAATAAATATCATTAAATAAAAAATGAAAGGAAGGAATGTAATTTATAATGAATCAATTTTGTAAAGTTCGTCGTCAGGGTAGATAGATGATTAAGTACTTCAATAATTATTATGAAATATTATATATATAAATAAATAAATGAGCTATGAATGACCGATCAATGAATGAATAAATACATAAAGAGAAAAATAAATATATACAATGCAAAGATTATTATACAAATTCATCATAGAAATTTAGAGTTTTTGAACGATATAATTCTGGGATAGAATAAAATAAAAAATTCTTTTTAATATAAATAAATGGAGTTGTAAAAATCAGAAAAGAAATCTATTGATTTTTTACTTTAATCTCATGTTACTTTTTATAATATTTAACAATTATAAAATTGATCATAATAGCAAAAAAATCAAAGAATGCTTCTTATTATTTTTTTCAGTTAATTCTCATGCTAATTTTCGTGTTCTTTAAACTTCACAAAATGATTCTTTGATAAAAAGACATTTTGTGTGACTCCTCGTATAAAATTTTATTTCAAATGGTAATTTTATTAACACTATTTTATTTCGTAATTGATTTAAATAAATATGTTTTAAATGTAGTAGATATAAATTATACTAGAACTATAAACTTATAATAACTGAATTATTTATAAGAGTGTTGTTAATTAAAAATACAAAACATTAAAATGAGCCAAGAATTCGCTAAAAAATAAAATAGAGATATATCTTAAAGTCGATAAGATTGAAAAATACCAAATTTGATTAGTAATATGAGTGCTTGTATGATAAACTTAATTCATTGAACACTAACCATTAAACGAAAAATAAAAAGGTTTGCCGCCCTTGCGCTTCGTATTTTTACGTATAACAGTACATGAAACATTATACACCCTTTACCTGAATCAATGCATTTCTACTTTTTTTAATTAAATCCTTCAGACAAATGTTCATATTAATACAGCAGATCCTAAAGTATTTGTACAAGCTTATTTTAATTTCTTTACTTATTTATTCATTCTCGTTGAATTTATAAAACTGCGTATAATAAAAGTAAATGTTTTTTCTTCATAAATACTCACTTTAAAATTGAAAACTACATAAAATCCAGTTTCTCTTCAGCTTTGTGTATAATCAGTAAATGTTTAACGTTCATTGCAATCATTAAAATAAAATTTATTCATAATTATGGGCGACAATTTGAATAATGACTGATCCCAATTATATTTAGGTTATTATAGTCGTACTTAATTCTATTACGTAATGCAGGAAAAGTGACGGAAATTGGACCGACTTTTATTTAACCAAATTGTATTATTAATGAGTTAAAAATAAAAAACATACGCGTAGGTTAAGTAAATCATATACATTCCGAAAAACTAAAGAATAACTTACGTATATGACCAATCTTGTATGAAAAGCATACTCAAGACTATCCGTTTTGTTTCCTTGACGACCGACCTATCGAACATCTCGCAATTATGATAATATCTAAGTTACTACTACTATTCCTTCATTTCCCTCTGCCGTTAATTATTGCTATTTACTTGTTGATTTTTATATTGTATTTAGAATAATCGGCCAACGATCAAACTGCTGTGTAGCTAATTTTATTTGTATTTAAAAATTTATTATTTATTTATGACATTGTATTAAATGTATCGAAATACTATTTAACTTTCTTGATTCTATGTAAATATGAACAAAAGTATTAAATTACGTTTATATTGCAAAAATATAATTTATTTGTATGATACATTTTATTTTAAATATATCCTCATATACTAGTACATTGGTTTTAAGCTTCATCCACAGACTAATAAGGGATATAAATTAATGATAAATAATTTTGATTGTCTACACTTTCACTAGTAATTTAAACAAATTGAAATTAGTAAATATAAAAGAATTTCATTTATTACACTCAATAATTTAATAAATATATTTATATAAAATATATTTATTAAAGTATTCTCATTTAGTATTTTTAGTTATATATATAATTTCATATATAAGAATAAGAGCAAAAAATAAGATAATTTCAAAAAGTTTTCGTATTCATTAAAATAAACAGTAAGAAGAATTCATAAATGATTATAACGACGTAATTAACATAAAGTATTTTCAAAAAGAAATTTACAGAAAATTATAGTTTCACATATTTTATAAATAGATATTCAATTGTAATTAATTTATAAATTTAATATAAATTATTTTTTCATAAGTTTAATGGATTTTTTAATAAACCGATGATTAATGTAAAATTATCAATCGTTACATTACAAAAAATCAAAACATTACAACAAAGTCTATTTTAGCCTCTTCTTAGTTATCTTCTAAACAGCTAACGAAAAAATTTAATGGGACAATTTGATATATTTATATCAGAAAAAAAGCTTATATTTATATACGAGCGAAGAAAAGTAAAAAGAGAAATGGTCACTCATACTTTTTACACTAAACACAGACCCTTTTCTTCCTTCTCTTTCGCGAACGAAATGCAGAAACAGGCAATTTTATCCCAAAGGGTTTTTTTTATGTTTTTTTTTCATGTTAGACACGTTTTATCGTCTTTTATGACTTCCGATTAGTCAGAACAATGCGTTTCACAATTCCCTAACGTCAGAGGCTGAAACCTTGAACTTTATACTGTGATAACTCTTTAAAAATATTGAACTTCCTTGACAAAGGCTGTATAGAATTCTTATTTAAATTAATAATTATGTATATTAAAAAATCTAACATATTTCTAATTTTTACTTTTTACGAAAAGCATAGATCGATACAATTAGTACAATACCTGATTGTTATTGATAGAAAATAATATTTTCTTCATAATTATTATTAATTCTTATAAAAATTATTGTAAATGAATTGCTGAAATTAATTCTATATTACGGTGATGTTTTATATACTATTTTAATTATAATAATCAGATAATTATATATGAATTACGGTATATAACTGATTAATATTATTTGATATTATTATTATATGTTATTATATTATTTTCATTAATTATTTTTTTATTATATAAATAAGAGTCATAAACTTGTTTTGTTTTACAAATACTTTAATTAGCATTTAATTTTTAAAATCAATATGATTAACTGCAATGCTTAAAGAGTAAATTAAAATGTTTAATAAATACATATTAAACATACTCTATACAAAATTAATATAAACACTTTTCCGTTTTTTATGACATACATGTTTAGTAATTAAAATTTTTTTATTTTTTAAGTGTTTTTATTTTCAAAACTCAAGCAAGTTTGAACCATCATGATGAAAAGAATTGATTAATTTGTGCTTCCAATACTAGCTTTTGAAAATCATTGCTATCATTTAATTCGGATATATATACAACGTTCACATATATAGAAATATTCATTATGCATATTAAGCAGTTCGCTACAAAAAAGACAATATTAATTAAAAGAATTTAAATAACTTTATTTAGAGTACTTATAAAAATGAATAAATACTTAACACTTCAATCACTAAAGTAAAATTTGAATGAAAATTACACTTCAAAGCTTTTTTAATAACATAAATGTCATCAAACGCAACCATCGAAAAGAAATTGATAAATTTTTTAACAAAAAATCAAAGCCTGTCCATATAACAATTTATCATATAACAATATAATCCATATAACAATTCCATATAACAATTCCAATAACCTTATTTTAACAACAAAAAAATCCCTTTTACAAAAGTTATAATTCTATAACTCATAATTTTAGAAGTTATAATCGATTAAAGTAAATGAAAATGTAGATAAAATATACCAATATACAACGGCTTATAATAAGAAAACTTTCTTTTCCTGAAAAGGGTCCAAAATGTTGTACACCACAAAATTTTAATATAAGCTTTGAAATAATAACCTTAATAACAAAAATTAAATTGTATAATATAACCTTTTCTTCAATTCACAAATCTAATTCACTATAAAAAGTTAAGAATAAAATATAAAAGAAACAATGAAGAATAAATAACCGACCGAAATTAAAAACCAAATTTCACCAATTTTCGAAGAAAGTTTTTGCTGTAAAATTAATTAAAAACAAAATCAAAAGAAAAACTATCACCAACAATATATTTATGATAATTTGATTTTTTTCCCGTTATTTTAGTATAAGAGTAAGTACCACCTACGTACTATAAAAATTCATATTTTAAAAGTAAAAAGTAATTTGTCTGGCGAGAGATAATGTATGTCACGAACACTGCACAATACGACACTCGTAGACTCTCCAACGCGTTTTACGCGAATCTCTCGAGAACATTCGCTCTCTCCTCAGCTTCTCGCACCTTTTTATTTTATCCTTTTTTTGAATTACATTTTGAGATATACACTTACAAAAGGATTTCAATCCACTCACTTGAGTACACGAGAATGATGTTTTTCTATTGAAATAGCGCACAAAAGGGCGGCGATAGTTACTAGAAATTCTTTACTAATTAACTTTAAAATATGAATAGTTTTGTTTAAAAAATATAAGTAAAATGCGTTAAACGTTATATAAGCCCTAAGTTGTATTTATGTTATATCCGTATTATTTTCGTATATATTATAGTTTTATCCATTTATATTAAAAAATGTAACAACTTTTTACAATTAAATATATTTAGAGATCAGAGGAATTAGTTAAATAAAATTTAAAAAATTGGAATATTATTTATGAAAACATTAATGAAACTTGTAATTTTTTTTTAACAGTTAAAAAATATTTCCGAAGCTTGGATTGTTTTAATCTGCAAATAATACAAACTATTGTCTTAAAATTGAAATTATAGGGATATATGAATTTTAAACGTTTATGCGAAATTATAGAAAAATTTTGCAAGCACATAACATGTAATTTTATCAATATTATTCAAATTCTTTCATTCAAAAGTCATTTCGTACAGATAAATAAGATTTTTATACTCAACTGTTAAACATTCTTTTCTATATGTAATAAAAATTTTTGTATTTACGCATTTTAGGTAAACACGAAAAAAATCCGTAATTATATAGCATTATTCTGAAGGGCATGAAGATAAGATAATTTTCGTTGGCAGCTTTCACATTATACCGATGAACAACAAAATTTCTAGTAGCACAGTCTTGGCTTATAATTAAAATGAACGTAAATATTTGAAAAAAGTGTCTCTCGAAGACAGACAAAAAAAATTTATCAGTAAAAAATGATTAAAATTCAAAAATAAATTACGTTAAACAATTAATTGCGATATTAGAGGAAAAACAGAAGTAATAAACAAAAATTACAAATAGCAATTGTAAAACTTGGGTTCCTTAGATATAATAAATCATTATTTATAAGAAAGTAACGTATGGATGCTTGTGTGTGAGTTTTCATAAGTGGTGTTTTAATGTCAATTTTTAATCTACGATAAAGTGCAACCAGGTGACTAAAAATCAATGAATTTACTATTTTTTTCTCATTTCTTTATTAAGTTCATCACAATTAATATTTCTCATAAAGACGAATGTATAGTTTTTATAAGGCATCTTCTTTGCAAGTCTAATACGATACTAACATTGACGATGGATTTGTATAAAGAAACGTGTATTGTTGATGTATTAACGAATCTACTTTTACCATAAATTTTTCACTTTTAATTATAAAAAAATTTACGAGTCCTTATTTTTATTAACTAACTACAATTAACTAAATATTTTAATATTATATTAATCAACATAAAATAAAAACACACATACTAATGTTTCCGAAGTTCTCGGAAATTTTATTTTGACTTCGGATAATATCTTTGGCATGTTTTAATTACATGTAATGCAATTCTTTGAGTCCCAACAATAAAAGCTTTGTATGAGTAAACATGCTTATCACACTATGAAAACAAGCTGAAACAAAACAATATTTGTTATCATAAACCATTGTGAGAACTAAACGGTAAATCTGGCTAACGAAACTACCTAAGCTTTTTTCATAGGGACTAACTATATGTATAAAATGGGTCAAGAATAATCAAATAATGCATGCTTTTCAATCTCAACTTAAGCTAAATAAAGATACAACTTAAATGAATATAACAGCAAGAATTTTTGCTTTATTAGATTTAATGGCAATAGGACCGACAAAAATTTTCACAAGGTTGAAAAGTATTTCACTCTTAAAAGAATTTTAAAGTTAGCATGACATAAGGATATAATAAGCCACCAATAATGTATGAGCATTGGGATATGAAAAATTGTTAAACAATAGAACAGATCAAAATCGTTTTTATTTCTGTGTGTGCGCCTGTGCATACGTATGTACGTACGTAAATGCATACACATACTTACATGTGCACGCATGAATGGTATATGTGTGGATGTAATATGTTGCCTTTATGGAACTCAAAGAGATGATTCACTTTCGTCTCTGACACATGATTTTTTTCTGTATTTGTGAAGGGTTTGAAAAAACATCACATTCAAATAATATTCATCTGCAAGACCAATGCCATGCATTTTAGTTGTAAGATAATGTAGTTTATAGAAAAGCGTATTATTTGTAATCAGTAGGAGTTAAAATTTTCTGTATGTTATGTTAAAAGATCGATTTTCTAAGTTATTTGATATAATAATAGTGGAGATTACTGCAATATATAGTGAAATAATGTTGTGTTCATTGTAGTTGGCATTTTTACAAATACATGTACAATATTTTATCCTAAAAAAGACATAAAAAAGAGGTTTTCAAATTTCATATTTACATAAGATAATGCATTACATCAATTTACGTCTAACAAAAAATATAAGTTATATTAACTAAAAGTAAAATTTTCATTATAAGTACACATCATTACACTTTCAAAAGAAAATGATTATCTCTCACGGATAAAATTTTCACTCGGTATCCAACCCCTTATCAAGACTTTATAACTCTATTATTATTTATTATTATTGATTAGTTTAAATAAGTTTATATAATTATCATATGTTTCATAAAACTATATCTTGCAATTAAAGGAAGAATTAAAGAATTAAAGGAAATTTGCGTGCACTCGCAATGAGCGATAATCATTTAGTAAATTTCATCCTCCACCTTTATTTGGTCATTTTTAGAAATGCCGCACCAATAAAAAGACTCCATCGAACCTAGAAAAAGATTTGATCAGCAAGACTCGAAAGCGAGATGTCAACCCCTCGATTGTAATATTTTCACACAACAAAAACGATTTGACGAGCCTGAGAGGAGGGAGCGCTTGCCGTCGGCATTTTATGATTTCGCACGTGCATCATTTCATTTTACGCGAGCACGAGTATGTGGATTAGTTTATATGTGTTTGCATTAAGCCGTTATGTATACGATAAGAAATAAAACAAATATAAAATAAATAAAAAGACCAAGGTAATAACACCGTACAATGGTATTGTTGACAAGAAAACTTAATAAACCGAAATGGGATACGTAAAGTTTTCCATTCGTCGAGATGGTTGTATTAATAAATATTAATGATATTCAACTTATATGGCGTAGTATCCTTGATTTACTTCAAACCTCAAACTTTTTTTCATTAGAATAAAGTAATAATTGCAAATATTGGTACTATGAACTCAACCGATCACATTACGAAATTATATTTCATTTCATAGATTATTTAATTTAATTTTAATTTTGCATAAAAATGTACTATGAAATCCACTTTCTTTGTCATAACTATATAATAATTATTATTATGTTATGCTATTTTTAAAGTCCAAATTTAATTCAAAACAATAATAAATTAGTCGATTTCCTATAAGGTCAATTGAATGATTATCATGCTGTTAAAAAAAAAAAAAACTATATAAATTTTGATCAGTAATTTAAATTTAATAATTATAAACAAAATTATATATTTCATCTCATCCCTAATATAATAATTTACTTCATTAAAAATTACATCACTGAAATGGCAAATTCATTCGATAAACGAAAATAATTTCAATTAGAGTTTTTTTATCGTTGATTGTTTCATCAGATTTCCAGGTAAAAACTATACAATTAATTATTTGGTATGATTGTAATCGAATTAAAACTACCGCGATTTAGTTGAATAAAGTATACAGTTATTTTATTCATTGTTTGATTGTGAATACTTTACTTAAATAAGTTTCAATTATTTTAAGTATACAATTTGGTACTATTTATTTTTATTTTTTAATTTCGTTTTCGAAATCTATTTGAACACATTTAAAATATTATAAAAAAATTATTGGCATATTCGATTTACATAGTTATAAATAAGAAAATTAATGAATATCAATAGGCATTCTTTAATGATTTTACAAATTAATATTAAAATATTTTTGAAAACTTAAAAAAATATATT
Organism: Ceratosolen corneri; assembly: GCA_030522565.1. Lineage (NCBI taxonomy): Eukaryota > Metazoa > Arthropoda > Insecta > Hymenoptera > Agaonidae > Ceratosolen > Ceratosolen corneri. Next base: position 17,524 of record JAPYYT010000427.1, read on the forward strand.
TACTTATATTTGATTGTGTACGAAAGCATACTTAAACAGATTCAATTAAATTAATTCAATTTCATCACATTTAATGAAATTAATATTCATTAAAAATCATAAAATAATTATATATAAAATAATAAAAAATTGTAAATAAAATAATTTAATTCTTAAATTCATAGACAATGACTTTTATAGTTATTTCTAAATTATAAGTACAAATTTTTCAAGAATTTCAACTAAAATATTCTATACTATACAAACTTTTAAGAATTTCTTATTTAAAAAAAAAAAATACATTATTGAACGAATAAAGTCCAAAATAATGCAGAATTTAAAGAAATTTAAAAATTTAAAGAAATTCTATTTAAAGAAATAGTAAGCTCGCTATGTGCAAGATACTGAATAAATTTGATTTATATACTGGTGTATTATCAGATTACTTAAATAAAAATCAATAGATTAACAATATTGTTTGCGTTTAAAAATAAATTTATGAAAACGAAAATTATATGAAAAAATTTAGTACTAAAGACTTTGTACAATGAAAATTGAATTTACTTAAGAAATTCTAAATCTATCTTGAACTTTCAAATAATTTTGTCCTGCAGTCAAGTGAATTTAAATTTAATGACAAAATCAACTTAATGAATTATATCCGTTATATCCTGCTGAAATTGTGATTGTTATTTATTAGAAGCATATGAGTATATGTAATATTAACAATATGAATTTATCTTTGTAGAAAATATATTTTAAATCTAAATTTTATATATACATAATCTTAGAAGGATTTGATGAATTTAAAATTACTACATAGACTTGTAGAAGGAAAAAATCGCTTTCTTGTTTTTTCAGAGCCACTTTGACGTTTCGAAAGATTTAAGACCCTCGATACGAAGTCTGGATAGTATTGGGCGATATATATTTGGCTTGAATGGCAATAAGACTCCACGAGTTTGAATTTCTCCTGTGGAACAAATTTTTTAAAATAACAATCATGTGTTAGATTTATTTTAAAAAAATATATATATATGTGTAATGACATAGTAATGGGCCGTTAAGGAAAACTAATGTACAACAAAACAATATGAGGTATTTTAATTACGAATTTTTTCAATCTAAACAAACGGAAATAAAACTAGTTTGAGAAAATTAAAAACTATGTAAATCCTTAATAGCTAGATTTATCTCTTTCAAACTATTATTTGCAATTTATACAGAGAATTAGCGTTATATTTGGAGATAAGTTATTAGTCGAAGCCCCACCATCCAAAATCATTTTAGTAGCGATGGCGATAGGATAACCGACGGTCCAGGCCATAGCCGAGTGTCCTTTTGTGTCACCATACGAGACCAAATTGACGCCTCGCTCCTGCATCCTGTTATCCGGCCAGCGGATAATGATTTCGTGCCTCATAATGATAAGATCGCGCTCGCTCTCCTCGTAAACTAGCTTTTTCGATAAATAATGACTGAGCGTATCCAATGGCGTCTTTCTTTTCATCACAAAATCGGTGTTTAAAAGACCGAGTTCCTCAATTGACTTAGCTCGATCCTCCGAATTCAGTCGCTCGGCGAGCTTCTGCTTCAGATTTTCGTAAAAAATGTCGTCGCTCGCGAGGCCCAGCAAATTGCAGACAAGAGCTCGCTTTGTAAATGATTATATCAATTAATTTTCACTTTTGTATATGTGGCTTAGAGGATTCATTTCTCAATTATAAAATTATTTCATGAGATATTATTTGACAGACTACTGTTACTTTACATATATTTTACTTTATATATTATTTTGTTAAAATAATTTATTTTTCTAGAAGCCGATATATGTATTCTAAATAAAAACAAAGTATGCTAATTTAAAAAGAATATAGTTATTTAAAAAATATATTTGAATTATTTACCATAATTATGAATAATTATTTCTGATTAGCAACTATTAGTAACAAAACTCTATAAAAAGAGATGAATTGGAATAACTATTATTGTGGAAAAGCTGCTTAATTTGTTAAAGCAAATATTGAATTATTATAAGTCTTTAAAATCAACAGTGAATTTTAAAAAACGTAAGTTTATAATAATACTTTGCGAATTATTATATTATTGAAAATTATTTTTAAAATTACCTTATATAAAAAAAATTATTAAAGTTCAATTGTTTAATATTAATATGACTAAATTATATAAATATATGATAAAATAATGCAAATTTCAAATAATTTATTTACTTAAAAAGTAAATAACTGTAATTATGTATGTATGCATAAAGTTTTGAATAAGCGACACTATAAATCACACATAAATTTTTAAGTCTAGCAGTTATTGGTTACAATTATAACGTGAATTTACAAATTTTCCGAGTGATTGGTGAAATTCACGATTGATCAATTAGTGATAAATTGATTTCAAAACAATGTCTACCGAATGACTTCCATTAATTTTATCATATAAATTATAGTATTTTAAATTGTTTCGTTTTGTTATCCTTTTTTTGCTTTTTTTATTTAAAACTTGTAAAAATAAAGAAGATTGATGCACTCGTGTAAATGTATACTGAATTTTTAAAACTTTAACATACGTATGTGGAACTTGCTATAATAAAATCGAAAGTTTTGTTGTATTAATGCTGAGAAAATCCTTTTAATCTACATCGCGCCTTTATCCATATACTTATATTTTTCATTTCTTCCCTCTGTTTTTATGTAAATAAAATGCAAACTCCAGCAGAAGTATGAAGCTTTAAGAAACAGCTCTTGCACATTTCATCGTGTGTACGAATAATAAACGAATTCTCACCCAAGTAATCTCGGGACCATTGGGATGAAGGATGGGATGAGGGTTGGGATCGATAAGTCCGAGCAGTTGCAGTCCTTGAATCCTATCTGCGTAGCCGCGAAATCTAAGTGTTCCTCGCAGTACAGTGTCGGCATGTTGAATATTATAAAGCTCCTTGTATATTGTACTGTCGCGATTAGGGAATCCCTCAAGTGCGAATCCGGGTAAGAAGTCCAAATTCTGCACCGCCGACATCAGATCCCCGCCTCCGGCTATCTCGACAATCTAGAATTCAACGTAGGCTATAACAGATTTTCCGAGCGAATAGTGGCCTTTTTCCGCTTAAACGCTTATTAAAAAGGAAAAGAAAAGATGCTTCGAGTCATTATAATTAATGTCTCTCAACGGAACTCGAGTTTTCCCGCCGAAATAATTGTATCGCAATAACATATTTTCGTACACTATACCAGAAATTAACAAGGCAATGCTCACCTGTCCTTCGTGGTAATACTTAGCAGGTGAAAGCGTGTTTAGCAGTACACCCCGTGGCGACCAGCTGAATTTGTACCTTAAGGGATTACAGGAACTCTCGGGGGCGGGCAGACCACCACACCAGGATACAAAGGACTCAATGCGCCCGTTGGCTTGGCGAATCTCGTCAAAGCACTCGAGCGCGAGCAAGTGGTCGATGCCGGGATCGAGACCAATCTCGTTCAGTATCGTTACGTCCGCAGCCTGCGCCCTAATTACACACAATTACAACAAGTGTCAATTACCCCGGTAAGCTTGCGAGGCGGGTTGCTAAGAAGGACTTATTATGCAGAAAGAGAAATGAAGCTCGAAAAGGATTTCTGCGCTTTTGTGATGAAATTTTTAGTACACTGGGTGCCGTTAGAATGCCGACGTTCGCGGATTAATATACAATAAATGCTTCTTGAGTAATGTACGTGTTGCTCCTTCGTTCTAAGATAATTGTCACTAACAGGGTTTGCAAGTAAACTAGCACGTACAATTGGCTAATCTCTACTTTGGATTCCCATCTTGATTGCCTAGGTGTGAGGTATTTTAGAAAAAATTAATTTAATCAATAATACAACTAATCTATACTCACTCCTCGTGCAAGCACTTGACCTCGTTGTTAAGGTAACTGGCGGTGACGAGATGCTTTTTCATATGTATGCAATTTTTGGCGATTATGTGATGAAGCGAATAGGGCAGCAGAGAGACGACGACGTCGGCCCTTTGAATCACCTCCTTGAGGGAGTCTGGATTCTCAAGCACATTGACGAAGAACGATTCAACGCCGGAATACCTGCTAGCTAAAGCGTCGGCCTCATCCTTGAACTGAGAGCCGACGACGATGTGGAGATTTTGATCACGATGCAAGTATTCGACCATTGGCGACGATACATAACCAGCGCCGAGCACCACCACCTGCGCATTTTATTACATTGACGGCTGGCGACAAATTCAAGTGGGTGTCTGACTCACGGTGTGACTCTTCGTGACATTTCCATCCTCCTTGTTTCTGTTCCGCGTCACGTTTTGCAGCCTCAGCTCCTGTATGTACTGAAAGTTTGGCGTGAGCTGGCCGTTGGAAACTATGATCGCGCCGTGCACTGCCGGGGTGAACTTATGCTCGTCAAGGGGTTTCTTCGCATCCGAGCGTATGATGTCGAGGGCGTAGGGGAAGAGGAGGTCGCCGAAGAAGTCGGTGGACTCGCGCGGCAGCTGCGTCGGCATGTTATCTATCGAGCATACAAGGACGCCGGTCCCCTTGAAGGACTTTGTGTCTTTGTTGCGATCCGCGTCGTAGAGGCAAAACGGCGTATCGATCGTCGTGCACTCGTTCATGAATCTGAAGGAAAAGGGGGGAGAGCTTTTGTAAGAATTACACGCTCGATCATGCTATTGAAATGGAGGCGATTGTTTAATGCGCACCGCCCCTGCTGCTTCGGAATTGCCGAGTTAGAGTAATGAATATGCCATTATGTAGCAGCGAGCACACAAGCACAAAAGACACCCAGTGAATTAAATATAGTTGCGCGTAGAAGTATTTGAAAAGAATAAATTGTACGTTGTCTTTGTAAAGAATGAAATAGTAGCATTTTGCATAAATTTGCATAAATTAAAAATATTGAATAATAATTAGGTGAATTGTTTAAAAAAAAAAAATAAAAAAATCATCATTCTTTTCTAGACTTAAAATAAAACAGCCAAACGGATAACGCATTTTCATATATTATACCCAAGTAGAGTTGATTGTTTTATACAAAAATAATGTACAAGCAGGTTGTTCTTTTTTTCTGTTCCTTTCTTTTGCACGTTGCATGGTTAAGAACTTAATCACTGTAAAATGCAACGAACTAGTCTTACGGTTTCTATATAAAAGCACATGGACGAAGATTAATAAACAAACAAATTGACATCATTGCAACGTGTCTTATGAAATCGACTTAATTAGATTCAAGCACAACAATCCTAGCAGCGAATGGCAAGTGGGCCCATAGTAGCGAGTAATATACATGAAGAACACAGGGAAAGGAAATAGAAAAGTGAGCATGCCGTACTCAATGCTGCCGCCTGGGTCGGCGGATATGTCGCAGATGGCGAGCATCCGGTGTGGGAGCGCGGGCGCGCCAACGCTAATAGGCAACCAGGGTGTGTAGGCAGGCCGCAGGAGATTCTTGGCGTCGGGTATGGTGAGGAGTTTGGGCGAGTCCACCGCCCAGTAGATGCAATTTATGATGACCGAGGCGTACGGCGCGATCTTCTTGCTGAAGGTAGATATGTACCTGTCTGGGTACTGGTCGTACTCCTCGGGCTCGAAGCCACCAGCTTCTTTGCGTTCCAAGTGGTGCCGCCTTCGCACCTCGCACGCATACATCTTCGTCGTATCTGGGCCGTTTATAAGTTAATTTGTTCGTGAGAAATTGAGTTGATGATTGGATTTGGAGAAGGCATCATTTCGATATAGATTATTCCTTGGTGTGAAAAGGCAACATTGCTTATTCGGATTTTCAAAGATATTAGTAATGCCGCATCGATTTATAATGGAACAGTGATATGAAATATGAGCGTTTAATGCTGCCTAAGATGAATATATTCGGTTTTGTAAAGGCATCGTCGAAAAAGGAATTATGAGAATCGTACGCGAGTTATGTTTATATAAAATACCTCTTATAGAGATGATATAAGAAAGTATTTGAAGCTTAATAGTATATCATAGTTTTGTAAGATTCAACTTGTAGGGTTGTCAATTATCATAGTATTTATGAAACATTCTCAAATAGTATATTATATAGAATAAGGGTTTACAAAAGGTTTTCTTTAATGTGTACTGATGTACACATTGTTTTTAATCATATTTGATAAATCATGATATTTTATTGTCCATATAATTTATGTGACTAATATAAGATTATTCATATATATATATATAATAAAAACTTTGAAATACGTATTTCTATTATAAATTATATTAATTTGAATTATAAATCGTTAAGGCATCTATTATTATTTCATTAAAGTTTTTTAACAAATTTATTATTCGTGTTAATTGTGTAATATTTATTTAGTCAAAAACGGAAAATTAACATACCGTATATTAAGATTTTTATATTTTGACGAATTAATAATAATTTTCATTTATTATTTCTGAGTCACTTTTTTATAAGTTTTATAAGCCGCTAAATAAACATTATAATGAAGCTTGAATGAAATGTAAATAACAATGTACGCATTGCTTACATAGAAGTGCATTAAAAAATATTAATTATTTGCTCTAATATTTATCTGAATTTTACATTAAAAAATTTAAAATTCGCCTGAGCTATAAAATTCTTTGAAATATCAAATTATTGAGTTATTATACATTATTTTTTTTACCATAAATATTAAAATTATCTCATTTTTTAAATTTTCAGTAAAATATTTTTGTATATTTTGTATTTACAAATTGATTAATTTATTTACCGAATAGTATTTACACAATTTATTTGAAATCTGGTTTTTCTGGTATTTCATATATTTTGGTTTTGTAAATATTTATTCCACCAAAGTCACTTTTAGACTCGTATATACATGCAGATTGGATTTCATCAAGTACCACACGAAATATTAATTTTGACATATGTATATCTTAGCAATTTGACTTTATATTTAACTTACAGTTTCTCTTGCAAGTTTTTACTACTACTACTACTACTACTACTACTACTACTACTACTACTACTACTACTACTACTAGTAATAATAATAATAATAATAATAGTTTTTAGTATATTTGGTATATAAAATTTAGTATATATTTAGTATAGAGATAGTCAAATATAATGAACTAAAGATTAAAAAGTATGAACTACCATTTCAATATTATATATATCAGAAAATTGATGTCTAAAAAGCGCTCATGAATAATGAATGGAGAATGATTGAATTGAAGAACGTTGATGAGTGAAGATTCATTTTATATAAGAAAATTAATTTCTATGAAGGAAGTTTAAACATACGAATATAGTTAGTATCTACAAATAATAGGCAATATAAATGAAAATGTTGAAATCTGAAATTCTCTTTTACCATTTTGTCAAACAATATTGTTCTCAATCTCGCTACTAAATGCCAATGATATGTCAATGGCAATAATAATAACAACAATGGCAAGGCCTAATACTAAGAAATAAATATGTAACTATTTTGTCGAACAATATTGTTGTCCATCTCGCTACGAAATGCCAATGATATGTCAATGGTAATAATGATAAAGCCAAGGTCTCGTACTAAAAGATAAATATGTCATTAAATGTGTCAATAAATATGTCATAGAAAGTGGGTATGGTAACCTCCGTGCTCAGCGACCTTGCGCAGCATCTCAGGGGGCACGTACTCGTGCGGCAACTCCTGAAAAACCTCCTGGCCACCCTGGCTGACGTTGCCACTACCGGTAAAGACGAAGGTCAGCGGTCCTATGGATTTTGGCATTGCACCCAAAGCGATCTCGTAGCCGGCCTCCCTAATCGCCTGTCGTGCCATCCCCGAGTCCCTGTAGTTGTGGGCTGGTCCGATGTGCTTAAATTGCATTTGGTCGTTTGTCATTGCGCAAATTATAGTTCTTTATTATATAGCCTATCCTCTTTAAGATACATGGCTGCTTTAAAAATAATTCAATGCAGCTCACTTTAAGGCCTACGTCGTAAGCGTATACGAGTTCGGCTGCCCAGTCTCATTGACTCGGAAATGAAGAGAGCAAGTGCGAGTTAAAAATTAGTCTCACCATAAAGGGCGTATGATGTCCCAGGGCGAGAAGCCTAAGTCCCAGTCCATGGAGTATATTGACCATCCCAGCGACGCCGGCGTACTTCCCAAACGCCACGAGCCTCTGTCCATAATCATCGGTCAGCTTCTCGTAGTCGAGCAGTCTGATGTTTTTTCTCATGATAGCGTCGAGCATTGGCATGTTGGACTCCTGGGCCTTTATCGTGTGCGAGAAGAAGCAGTAAGTCTTGTTGGGTATCAGCTGGTCTATCGGTACCTGCTTCACTCCGAATATCACGGAGGCACTGCTGATGTCCTCCTGGATGGAGGCACCAGCGGCCAGGTATTTATTCGTCTGGTAGGCCCGTCGATTGCTCGGCTGGACAATTACTTTCACGCCCGCCCGGATCAACCGCCGAACGTTGGTCGGGGCCATGGGGGCACGACGCTCCCATACCGATTGGTCCTCGCGCCGAATTGCGATCACCTTGCCGCGCAACATATGCTGTGCCAAAATTTGCCAGAGTTAGCATGGAAGAAATAGTCGAGAATGGCTTTTACTAAGTGTCATGATACTCGTGTAAGGCAGTAAATATTAAAGCAGTGCTGCTGAGTGCTTGGATGTTAAACTTTAAGGGGCTACTTAAAAGCGTTTGCACGTAATTGCACGATTGCAATGCTATAGTAGTGTATAGTGATTGATATAGTACTGCGATAGTATGTAAGCTATATTATAAACTATTTAAAACATTTGAGTGAGATATTCGTTATATGCTGCTCGTTAATATTCTATAAGTTTGTTTTTTTGTAAGCATATTTCATTATAACGATGATATTTTTATGAAAAAAATATAAATGTCCAGATCAATGAATTGGTTGAAAATTTATCACTACAGAAATATTTGTATAATGTACGTAGGTGTATGAAACAATATTCGCAATTTATAAATAAAACAAATAATTAAGGGGATAAAAAAGTTTTTTAACTAATTGTTAAAAAGTTATTATTGATAATATTAAACTATATTATGTTTATATACATATATATATATATATATATGTGTATGTATTAAAAGAATTGCATGTGTGTAGATGTCTGCTTTAATATTGAGTGTAAACTAAAATACTCGACGTAGTAACAATGAAATTTGTTTACAATTTTATTAATGCAATTCATAAGTATAATTAAATAAGCATTTTAAATATATTTTCTGCATTTTCTTATAAATTATGAAATATGTATAAATTATATATATATA
>JAPYYT010000428.1:0-170684 GCA_030522565.1 Ceratosolen corneri
ATTCAATACGACCCTTATAATCTACTTATGAGTAATGCACATTGCACATTTTTAAATAGATTTTTCATTTAATACGAAGCGAAAATCACGACTTATATAAATTATGGGAATAATTTAAATTATTCAAATAATTAGATGTTAGTCACTTAAAATGATAATAGATAATAATGATTTAGTAATTTTTATTATTGAATTACCTCGTATTTTTTAAACAATTCCTTCTCTTTCGACATCTGTAAGCAAAGTACATAGAGCATTTAATAAATTACAATAAAGAATATTATATAAATCTTATAAATATAAATTTAAAAAAAAATTGAACTTTCAGCACTACACACACTTCTTATAGAAATTAATTTAAAAACACGAATCATTTTTTGCAAACGTATCTTATTGATTTGAGAGATAATTTTTATCCCGTGTTTAAATTATAATTTTATGTCATTTCATATGTCATAATCAACAGCATACAGTATGTACTGTACACACTAATCAGTATGGCAATTACAAAAAATCATATGATCTTACCCTTGAAGGAACAAGTATGGAAAATCATCGCTAATTAAATATTATCATTCATTCTCGAGAGATTCAAAGAAAAAGAAAAATATATATGAAATGATTTCTTTATAATAGAAATCCTATCAGATTTATTGTCGAAATGTATTTATTTTTGGTAATTTTGAAATACATTTTATATAAATAGCTGTCCATACATTTATCTAATAATTTTTATTGAGTGCAAATGATAATAATAACTGTGTTTTTCATTTATGAAAAGTCAAAAAATCAAAAATTAATTTTTAGTTTGAATTGTTTGAAAAAGTCTATAAACAATTAATAACATATTTTTAATAACATATTTGTCTTTCATTTGATAGAAACATTTTATGAATAATTTTTCCAAAATATAATTATTTTTTCTAAATCTTGCTCAAAACTTTTTCTCCTCGGTAAAAAATAGATATGCATATATATTAAAAAAAATTATAATAAATGGTTCCATTCATTTTTTTATTTCAATCAATTGTTTATATGTATTTAAACTTACTTTGGAGTTTATTATTCATGCGTCAAACGCGTATTATTTCTAATGAAAGTTATAAAACAAAAATTGCAAAGGTATTATAAAATAATCTTGAATGTACTAATTGCGTTACAATGATATTTATTTTACCTTTAATTCAATTAGCGTAAAACAACATTGCGTAAAATAACGTAAAAAAACATTATTTCATTTTTCAATATGTGAATTTCAATACATATTTGAATGGATAATTTTGAAACTTATGTACCCATGAATAAATCCTCAAATAAATAGTAAAAAATGTCTAAAGTACTTATGTAAAGGTGAAATATAATATGAATATGAATATATGAATATAATATAATATATTAACAGTGTATTGAAAATACTTAAAACCGTCGAGTAATTTTTTATTTGTTTATTTTTTGTAAAATAATTTATATACGTTTTTTTATTTTATGAGTTTTGATTGATTAGCGTAATATATCATTCGCATTGTAATACTAGAATTGTTTATTAAATTTAAATATTTTTTAGCAAATTGCTTATTACAATTTAATGTTCGTTATATGAAAATGTACTTTTCAACGAAAGTAGTCGAAATTGAAATAAGTATTAAGAGGAACTTTAGACTTTACTCGAAAAAATTTTTATATCTTTATAAACTGTATCCACAAATACGAGAAGTTCAATTCACACAAGCATCAAATTAAAAAATTAAAAAATAATGTTATCGCCTTATTGATAAAAATGTACATATTTCGAGAGAATTGATACGCTTCGAGAAGAAACGTTATTTTACGTACTGTGTGGCACAACCTTTCCCAATTAACCCACACCATCACAGAGCTCGTATTTTTGTTATTATTTAAATTTACTACGGACAGAACGAAGCATCTGTAGTCCTCTAGACACTCATTTAAAATAGTATTTACTTACAAAGTAGTTAAGTTTTTTAATTTTGCTTTCAGACTAATATTGTTTAACGTCTTTTGGAAATTTTATAAACATGATTTATTTATTTATTTATTTATTTATAATGAATCAATTAATATATCAAATGATCTAAATCTTTAGTAAATTACTTTTTATTGAAAATTTCTTTAGCTGCGAAACCAAAGCACTCTCAAATTAATATTCTATTTGGTAATTCCAAAATCAAATACTTATTATTTCTTTGTTTATGTAATAGGATTGAATTATTATAATTATTCCGTAATTACTAATTCAATATATTCCGTAAAAACAAATATTTAAATTGATTCAAAGAATATTTCACAACGTTTTATTGAAAGAACTTAAATTACTGAAGAAGATAATAACTATATCAATTTTGATTTTAATTATCATTAATATTATTATTATTGGTTAGGTCAACAATGCATATTTACAATACTATTAAATTGTTTTTCGGTAAGACTAAAAATCAATCGATATTATTTTAATTTATTCACTATTATATATATTATTTATTAACAAATGTGGTTAAAGTTAAAGAATTGGCGTACATTATTTTAATAGTTGAATTAAAAGGATTGACATTTAAAACTTAAATATTTCTGACATTGGTTTGTGTATGTAGGGGGGATGAGGTGTTTATTTAAATATGAATTTTTTATCATGACAAATTGGAAAAGATATATCTATTACGCCCTCTGAAACTGTACAAGCGAAAATGACGTAGAGTAAGGCAGACAGAGTGATTAATATTTACTTCATATTCGCAGTCTCCATTAGATTACACACCCCTCACTCTATCGGAAATAAAGAAAACGTAATCCACCCATGAGTTCAATACTTTGTTATCCAACGACTCTCCCGATCAGCTTACAAAGACGACACGACGAACCTATTCATCTTGCGTTTGCAATTTCATTTCACAAGCGGTCAATTCCCAAATGTAAAGGGCCGCGATTTCAAGAAAGCTTCGTCGAGTGTTCAAAAGTCACAAGAATCCCACGAGACAGGCAATGTCGTAATATGCTTCCGAGGTATCGATAACACTCACACTAATGGATCGGGAGGTGTTGATCGCATGGCCTCTGGTTTTCCAGCACAGCAAGGAGAGATTTTCGCCTAGGAGTCTCGGGAGACTCATGACGCGCGTCTCCGAGAAAACAAGATGATGTGCGCGAGTTCGCAGGCCTCCCGTACAACTGTCTGTACTCACGTTAAACTCGATTCGCCACCCTCCCCCCGTCTATATCTGTTGCAGGCACAAACCTGAGATCGACTCCTTGGCCCTTAGAATAAAAAACTAGAATGTAAAACTAGAAAAGCTTCCGAGTCGTGATATCGGTATGATAATGATAAACGCTCATTGTTTTTTGACTATTTTGCGACCGAATAATTAACCTACGTTCAACTACATGAAGAAATGTTGTGCGACTGTTTGTATCAATAGTTGAATACGTGGAGCAGCGGATACGTAAATGCAAAGTATAACTGTGGTAAAAATAGATACTATTAATATTTATTCGAGATGTGAGTTGTGGATGGATGGTGATAAGCAATATTTGTTTTTGATGGATGTTCTTACTAAGAGAAATTGATCGTTCCTGTGTGTGCATCGATATTTAAATATTTATCATTAAAAAATCGAAATTATTCTTAATCTTAATAATTTCTTCAATTAAAAAATTATTTTATAGTACACCGACTACTTAAGAATTTCAAATACATTAAGCTAAACATACAATGAAACATAAAAATAAATGTATTTGTTATGAATAATAAATTTGAATGAAGTATTCAATAAAGTTGACTTTTTTAAAAAATTTAGGCCGCTACAAATATTTATAAAATCTATCAATAAATTCTTAAAATTTTAATCATTCCTATATGTATTTCTATGGACATTAATTAATTATTTCATCAACAAACATTTCTAACTGACCTAAATTAGAACATTAGAATAATTGATTTTAAGCTTTTATATACAAAATAATAAAAAATTAAAATTATTCTTAATGACTATGTATTATTACATTGTTATTTAATATATTAATTATATGGAAACAGCATTAAATTTGTATGCCGACATCACCACTATACAAAAAAATATTCATTGATAAGTTAAAATTGTATAAAACGCTGTGCTTCTTTATATTGCAACTTCTATGAATTAAATTTGATAAAAACGGTTTCAAAATATAACGAAACCGTATTCCGATAAATATTGTATCTGTAATAATAAAATATCTTTTTTTATAATATTTTCATATTTGCCAAAAAATAGATTAAATATTAATAAGAATTTATTGAATTCTAGCAATTATATAAGGAAGCATTTACATGATATTATTTCTATAATAGAGTATAATACTAGTCAGAAGCATTCGTTTAAAGAGCAGTTTCAATCAAGTTAAATTTAAAATTTGTATAAGTATCAAATAAGTTTACAGATACGGGTTGATTATTTTTAAGTATATTTAATCAGAATCATTGTAATTATTTAAAAAGTATTAAAAAAGTTTAAGGTAATTTTTATATTTTGATGAGCGTAAGAATAAATATGAATTGTTTATAATTCCAGTATATTGATATTTATAGTTACTCATTTTATATTTTATATTCTTTACATTACAGTAATTTGTTAAATCTTGCTGTTTAACTTAAATTATATAAACATAATATTATAATATAAGCTTATATTAATTGCAATATACCAAATATCCATGTCTATAAAAAATTTTTATTTCTAATTTTTATTTCTTAATCAAGTTTTATATTTTGATATTTTTTATAATATAAAGCTTCATTTTATATCCGCTATTTTACTATAATTATAATAAGTATTCATCACTACTTTGAAACAGATTAATCAACTGCCTCTAAAATGATTTACCTGTCCATTTAGTGTCAAAGTATTTGCTGTCGAACTGTTTTCGAAGCCTCAATTGGGGTAAATGGCACTTCTATAATCGTGTTAGTTTATTTTGTTGATTGACATTGAATGGTCATTTAGAAAGTTTTATTTAAACCATATATATTATTATGATATTTGTACTCATTTTTAAGATATTTTTCTTTAGGCTTTGATTGGAAAGATACAAATTATCCTGTATTTGAAAAAAGTGCAGATATATAATATGAATCTGCATGTTAAATTAGCTATTTAAAGTATTTGAAGCTATTACAAAGCATTGTATAAAGCAAAAACGAATAATATGCATTTCAATTCATTTGATTAGTTTGAAAGTCCCAGCAAATTTTTATGCTCAATCGTAAAACCATAATAATCATTTATCAACAGAAAAGCAGTAGAGGTAAAATAGATATTCAGATTTGCAGACTCAACAAACAGATAACTCAGATGGTTAATCAAGTGGAAACTGAATTTAATTGTAAATATGACTATTATTATTTTTAAGTTATTCTTCATGTATTTTTTATATAAGTCTTTATAATCAATAGATTGTATGACTTTATTAATAATTAGATAGCAATAAATTATTAAAAAATTCTATTTTACTAAGTTATGTATATATTTAAAAAAGAACTAGCAATTCACTTAATATTAAGGTATATAATATGAATATGGTATAGTTAATGTCATAAGATTTGTCATCATAAGGATTGTGCGATGGTTTGTTCAATGTTATAAAGGATATACAATTTTTTAAATCTAAACATTATGATATATGATGATTAACAATATATAAGAAACACGTACTTTTCCTAATTAACCTACCATCAATAATAAAAATTATTCATTATAAACGTAAACCTGTTACTTTTGGAATACTACTTAATTTTATGAGGTAATGAACTTATGGTGGAATTACAAATAAAGCGACTTTATTAAAAGTAATCGTTAATCCTTAAAATATCAAAATATGTAAAAAGCCTTGGAACACATTTATTGATAGCCACTGACCGCTAGAAAACATCTCTATTTTATTTGCGTGTTAAGTTTGCAATGTTACGAGTAATGAATTATAATATAACATTTTGATAACAATGAACGAATTATAACGTTCTTCTTTTTAAAACTGATATACAGTATAATTTCTAATATATTAATGTATTTTTTAATAAATTAATATATATTAATATTCTTAACCCTACCATATCGATTCTTTCTTGTACCGTAATTTTACATACATTGCGACAATGGAATTTTTTGTTCAATGATTATTTATTGATTTTATTAATTTTAATTTTAATTAATTTTTGCCATGTGAAAACTGTGCTATTGAATTTTCGCCATTGGTCATTCCATTTTTTGCACACAAAATTATAATTGGACAATACTTTGGATACATTAATAGAATAGAAACATTAATATAATTTGAACATTGATGTGGTTTAGAAATAGGTAGAGAAACTATAAATTTTTACAATACTTAAAAATGATATTTTCTATAAACTATAACATTTTTAATATTTTCATTAATTATATTTAAATTGTGTATAAATATCAAATTTTAAATTTCAAAAATATAAAAATATCTGCATATGCACTAAATAATGTAATGATAAATAGATAAGTTAATAAATTTGAATTGAGTATATAGATATATTATTTGAAGAATTTAGAAAATATTTAACATAATTTAAACTTCAATATTATCCTAAAATATTGATATTCTTGTTAATATAATTGTAATATGAAAAAATTTTGAAGTAAATGAAGAAAGCGTAAAGATTGATGCTTTTTGATTGATTGATTCAATTGATGCTTTTATGAAATGATATTTTCTGATAAATAAATTATACCTTATCACTTCTTATTAGGCTCTCTAATATTTCCAACGCTCTAAATTTATTTGAAACGTTTCTGATGTACCAATATTTCTGATCTTTCATTCCATTCCCTCCTAAGTTCCATTTATGAATTTAATCTTAAATTTCATCAACTATCAATATTTGTCAGAATATATAACTTGTAAGTCATGCTATAAAAATAGTAGAAAATTACATTCACGTTACCATTATTGGTATAAAAGAAATTATATCATGCAACTTTGTTATAAATATACCAATTATTTAAAAATTACAACTATTTTATAGGTAAGCAATTAGAGTTCAAAAAACAAAAATCGATTATTATTAGAAAAAAACGAGGTTTAAATAAATATTTTTTTAAAAACAAAAAATAATAATAATGAAAGAATTGAACATTTTTCTAATTGAATAATTATAAGTTATTTTTTATCATTTTCTCAAAATCTGATTATAAATAACTATATATCAAGTTAATTTAATTCTCTCGTATCGTTTAAAATAAATTAAATTAAATATTAGTTTAATTGTTATTGACATGTAATTATAAAATTATTGTTTAAAAATGATGTTCAATTAATTAAAGATTTAAATACAATCTTTAAAGTATTTTTTAAATTTGTACTATTAATAAATAATAAATAATAATATTATTTATAACAAATTTTTAATACATTTGTAAAATTTTATTTTGATAATTAGTAAAATACTTTCCAACTTCTTTTGTAATCAATTTTGAAAAAATGACAAGTATAGATAAAGTAGTATAGCATTAAATATAAACTTATACTACAAATATAAAATTATGTACGTTACTCACTGACAATATAATAACATAATATATGATTTTAATTATAAATTAATCATACGATATTCCCTTTAAATGTACCACTTATATAATCGAAACCTTCATTCGTAAAAATATTTTTTTATTATATATAAATATATTCTTAATTACTAATACGATTAAGTATAAATTTTAAAAATATGTATAACTTTAAATTTATATAACATTTATTTCAATAATTTTAAAACAATTTTTTGCAATATTTAATAGTAAATTGTATAAAAGGACTTTTATTATAATAAACATAATAAAAAATATTTACGAAGAAATACAAGAAAAATTAAAAATTTTTCATATATTTTTAAAATAAAAAAACAATATTTTATAGTTTCTGATAATATGTATTAGAATAATTTTTTAAGATATTTACTTGATTAATTTTGTCAACTGATCTTAATTTTCTATTTCATTTATATTTAATTGATTAATTTTGTCAACTGATCTTAATTTTCTATTTCACTTATATTTATTTGATTAATTTTGTCAATTGATCTTAATTTTCTATTTCAAATTAAAATTTATATAAATAAAAATACAAAAGGATTAAACTAAAAAGATCTCTTAAAAAAAAGGAAAGGAATCTTATAATATGTTTCACATAAGATAGAATTGTCGATTCCCTCATGTGATTTCCTCAATAACTCGTCTATGCCTATGACACTAATATAAATTTTTTTATAAATTTTAATAAATTCAAAGAATAAATAAAAAACAAGAGATTTTAAATTTAATTTTACAATTGATTTCTTTTAAAAATCGTTATGAAATTTACGTTTTTATAAAAAATTTTTTTGTATTCCTATCATATTTATAATAGATATTATTAACGTATGTATATTTATAAAAATGATAAAATAAGTATTATTTATATAAGATCATTTGTATATATCTTATTAAATATTATTTAGAATAACTATTTTTTAAATTTTTAATTAATTTAAAACTCTAATAATAACTACTACATTTATCAAACTATTACTCTAGCATTTATTTTATGTTTAAGTCTTTATTAAATAAACTCAGATATTATTTTAATTTATTAATAATTCTTAAATGAAAACTAATATTGTGTAATTTCATAGGATTTTTTACCGAATATATTTATATGTATAATATGGGTATAATAATATATACATTGTGATTAAATATATAAATTTAAAATAATTTTTAAAAAATTTTTATTAAAACTGTAATTAAAAAATTACTTTAATTCTCAAAAATTTAAATGATAAATATAATATTCTTTTTATTAAATCTGGGATAAATACTGTTATGATATTAGTAGTTTTATAAAAAATTATATCGTAAAATAAAAATTTGTAAACTGTACTAAACAATAATTATTTATATTATTATTAAGATAAATATATGATTTGAAAACATTATTTATTTACATTTATTTAAATACGTTTTACATAAATTTAATAATTCATAATAATTGAAATTATATTCTACAAGTTTTTAATAGTTTTTAAAAAAAGCCATTTACAATAATTCGAATAAAATATTTAAATTTTAAATTTCAGTTTAAATTATATTTATTTACTTAATATTAATTTCTTGATTGTATTTCAGCAATTAATACAATACTACTGGTAGATATAAAATGGTAGATCTTAATTTAGATCAATATGATATGTTTACTGTACTAAAATAGATATTTAATCTAAAAAATCTATTTATTGCAACAATAATCAACATATTAAAAATGTCACTTCGTCAAATTACATATACTAATATATAAATTAAGATTAAAAATGATCATTTTAATATATTATACTTTTACGAAAATTACTTATATAAATAAGTCAATGTAATATCTTTTTAATAATCTTTTTAATTATCTATCGTGAATGTTTTATTAGGGATAAATTTTATAAATAACCAAAATATACGTATTCAAAATGTAAGTAGCTTATTTTTCGAAGAAATCTCTACGTTTAACAACATATATATTGATTAGGCTCATTTGGACTAAGATATTTTTAAAGATAGCGTTTTTTTAAAATTGTTGATTCAAATTCTATTATATATTCAAATTAAAAATTTACCATTACAAAATTGTCTTATAAATAAGAAAAAAGAATATATTAATACATGTTGCTGATAATATAATTTAATATAGCTTAAAACGTACAAAACAAAAAATTGTTGAATAATAAATATTTGATAAGGCATCTTAATGCAGTTGCTGATGATGTTGGGCTTTAATTGAAAAATACATTTTACCCTTAATCTTTTGACTTATAGGGTTGATATTTTTCAAAATTTTAGTCATAATTGTAACAATTTGCTCAGAAGAAAGTCCCGTTTTCTTTGATTTGAACTTCTGCAAAAGTTCTGTAGTGGTCATAGGCTTTCGCATAAGATACCGTCTCACCGCATCTTCTGTTATTCCAGATTCACTATACAAAATATAAAATTCATAGTATTTAAATTATACTCAAATAATTATTACTTCATTTTGCCAATTTTAGCTATTTATCATAATAAATGTATTAATATTTGAATTATACTGTTTTTTATTTTGTTTCTACTTTTTTAGACTTATAAAGAACATAACTACAAAAATTAAAGTATACCTAGATCCAGAAATATAGGAAGACGATGATGACAGGCTATAACTGTTATCTAGTTTTATTTTCTTGGTTTGTACCATATCAGGCGAGCTACTAATATTCCTTTTTAACGAATCCATTGTGCCTGCAATAGCTGGTGTAGGTGTTGCGGATCTCGAACTTTGTGAGCTAATTGGCTTCTTATCATTATCTTTATTTTGTTCGGCTCCAGACTCAATATCGCTAGAGGAATCTGAACCGTCGTCCTTTTTCTTTTTACTTTTCTTTTTATCTTTCTTTTTATCATTACTTTTTCCAGACTTATCCTTGTCCTGTGCAAGTTATTGAATTATAAATAAAAATATAATTATATTAAATAATTTGAATGTCTTAAAAATTATACGAAATTGTCTTTCCGGTGAACTTAAGCTTTAATCTTATAATGCATATTTATTTAGCCTAAAATTTATTAGTGCTTAATTATGAAATTAATGCATAAAAGGGATGATACAACCCCAAAAAATCTACTGGTGACAAAATACAATTTTACCGATTCATCAGTTTGATGAAAATAGAATTACCAAATAGCCAATGGTCTAATAATAATTAAATAGACTAATAAGTATTAAGAGTGACGGTAGATAGTAGAATAATTTTAAGCGTAATTTCATTAAGTAGGTCAAAAGGATTGTGATTAAATGTGTAATTATTTTCAATAAGTAAGCGAAAAGTCAAAAACAAGAATGTTATTATGAGTCATTAAGGGTACTAATGAGAGTCCTAACGACAATAAACCTATTTCTGTTTAATAAAATGATTTTTGAACAAAAATTTCCGACTACCTGATTTATTTCTTGATAATTCTTTAAATACCAGTCTAACAAATTATACTTACTTTTTCATCCTTTTCTTTACCATCTTCCTCGTCATTTTTTTCGTCATCGTCCTTCTTATCTGCTTGTTCTTCATCTTCGTCTTCTTCATCAGACGCCAATAATTTTCTTAAAGCGTCTTCCTCTGCAACTGATTTAATTTCTTTCTGCGATTCAAGTTCAGAATCTGAAGCAGATGAGTCAGATATGTAATCACATTCTCTTCCTTCTTCATCGCCGTCGTCGCTTTCTTCAAAGGCCTCGTCGTCGGATGCATTCTTCTTTCTCTTTTTTTTTATAACACCTACAAATATTAATTTAAACCAAAATAATATATAACATTTTTATTTTTTGTATTTTATAAAATCTAAAAATAATGAAAAATTTAAATGAAGTGTATTTAAAGAATTTAAAATTTTTCTTTTATCGGCTAAGAAAAATTATGTTTTGTAAAACTGAATGTATTTTGTATAACCTACATTATTTAAAATTGCGCAAAATTGAAAACTAGTTCAAATTAGTAATATGAAATATAACTTTAATAAATATTTAATTATTATTTGATAGTTATTCGAACAATTTCTTTGGATTATATACAAAATAATATTAAAATTTTTAATTTATTTCTTGATTTTCAATTATATACTTTCTTAAGTGTATCAAATAAATTTTCCGATTCAACTATTACGAATTATACAGTAATTCGAATTAAATTATACATCCAGTTAATATACTAAAATAATTATTAACTTATAATAAATAGAGTAATAAAAATAATATTTAAGCTTATAGAATTTAAAAATAATATATATGAAAATAATTAAACTATTATCTTATACTGATAAATCAACATTGTAATTATAACCAACCAAATTAAAATTTATATAAATAAATATAATAAGAATTTATATGGTAAAATTAAATATATACTAATAATATGTATACAATATGAAATAAAATGAAAAGTTAAAACAGTTAATTTTATTTTAAAATTAAATTAAACTGAGTATTATACTAAAAAATTATGTATTGATTACATTACGTATTTAGTAATTATATTAAGTATCTAATCAATTAATATAGAACTAAATAAAATACTAATCGATCCTCATAATTACTTTTGGAGTGACTTGAACATTATAAAATATTCATATTTTTTAATTTAGACTTTATAGACATATGAATTAAATTTTTATAATAGTTTATAAATAAAAATATTAATTACAAAAATACTGTATAAGTCGTAAGTAGACTAACTTCAAAAAAGACAAAAATAACAAAAAAGTATGTTTGTAAATTGCATTAATTCATTCATAAGTTATTCTACATTTTTCTTTTAAAGACAATTTCTTTTATATATTAGCTTAAACCTAACTCAGTTTAATCAATACTTTATTTAATAAAAGTTATTGTAAAATAAACAAATATTTTTTAGTCATATAAAATACAGTCCCTTTGGAACTTTTTTTTGTATTTTCATATACACCTTTCTTTTTCTTCTTTTTGGCATCAACTTCATCATCAGATTTCTTTTTTTCTTCCTTTATATCACTATCAGAATCATCATCGTCATCACTATCCATCCACTCATCCATTTCGGAAATTTGTAAGTCCTTCTCTTTTTTATTTGGTTTCTTTCCCTTTTCACCATCCAATAAATCTCCATCTTCACCTCCATCTTCATCATTGCGTAACCGCTTTCTCAACATTAGAGAAAAATAGTTCATTACTTTATTCCTTCGACTAAATTCCTGTTCTGCTTCTTCAGCACTTAGAGCTTTATATCTCTGAATAGGTTGAAAGTTATACCTGGATAAACAAAAATAAGAATAGAAAAATAAAGAGGAAAAATATAGAGGAAGTTTTATACATTTATACATTTATTGATTTAAAATTTTAAATGCACTTATACATGCTTTAAAAACTTATGGCTTCATAATTTTCAATGAAAGAGTTACTTTTTAATCTATTAGAATATAATTATAGATAAATAATTACAGATAAATAATATATGAATAATATCAATCTTAAACATAAATAGATAAATTATACAAATTACCACTCATGTAAAGGAAATGCTTCAATCGCACCATCTGGAGCATGTGTAAAGACGTAGTAAGCTGCATTTTCACTAACACCTCCTTCTCTAATACCCTTAAACTTCTTTCCTGCCTTTCCATTAGCTTTTAATATCCAAGGTTGATCCTCTGGTTTATACTTTCTACTAGTAATACCAAATTTTTTTCTTCTTGCTTCTTCTCTGGCATCTCTTCCAAATTCAGATCCAGCTCCAAATTTTGGCATATCTTCTTCCAATCCTTTAAAATCTTTCATATTATTTTCTCTTTCCATTTTCACTTGTTTCCATTCTTTGAAATCTACTTTTAATACTGCATTAAAACGCATAACATTATGTTTTTTCTTATTATTCCTAGAAATTACAATAAAATTCAGTTTTGTTTATCAATATTTAAAATATTTATTGAAAATATTATTACTTTGGCACTCTAATACTGAATTCTTGAATTTGTGGCTGTATAACAATAGATTGTTGGTGCTACATAAAATAAATAATATATCAAATTTATGTAAATTTCTAACTGTTAATTAATAACAGTTTGAAAATGAAATGAAATAATATTTAATTTAATAATATAAAAAATAATATAATAAAATATGTACAGTATGTTTATCATTGGCAAATATTTTTTAGATATGAAAATACTGATTCTTTAGGTTACAAAATTTACCTTGGTAAAATTTACCTTTCCAACTACTGATGAAGAATTCATTTTTAAAAGACTAATATAAAGTCACATATATTTATATTAAATATTAATAAACAATAAATAATACAAGTTCTGATACACACACACACACACACATATATCTATATATATATTAATAATTTAATCAGAAAATTAAGAAAATCAAAGTTGATTAAATTAAACAATGTTTACTGAAAATCTAATAAAACATACAAACATGTATGTAATAAACTTATATAAACTGCGTTCATTTATTCATTAATTTTTTTTATAATATTCACTAATAAAATTTGAGACCAAGATGGCATGAGCAAATCTTTAGAAATTCAATTTAAATTCAATTAGCGTCCACTATCCACGCAAAACAGTCCATTAATGTCTACACTATGAAATTATACTAATCTGTGCTGTCTAAACAGCCAGGTTGCTTGTTGGTTATATACGTATAGTTTTATTAATAGTAATATTAAAATTAAAGGCAATGCAATGTGGTATATGCCTGCATTGCCGACTAAATACCGACCAATGAATAATTTCAAGAAATTGGATGTGTGTATATATATATATATATCATAGTTTCACGTGAGATCTGAAATCTTGGCGCTTTCGAGTTTCTGCTATCCTCTTATAAGAAAGAATAACTTTATTAATTAAAAAATTATATGTATCGGTATTAATGTTAGGAAGTAATTTAGTTTAATATATAACTTATTACACTATTTATATTCTCATTCGATCTTGTTGAATAATACAAGAAAGAAATATAAATAATAATCGTCTTTGGTTATGTGATAGCTATCATTATTACTTGTACTAAAAACAAATTAATTGATTTACAATTCGTTTACAAGAAAATAATTATGACTAATCAAAAGGTAAATAAACAATAATTGTTTAATTTATAAAAATATTCCATAATTATATAAAGCTTATGTCAATTAGAATTTTTAGATTTTCTATTGTACTTTTGCATTAGAAAGTTAACTTAAAAGCTTATTTTATCGTTAATTAAAATAAATTTTTGTTATTTATTTAAGATTATAAATACATTTAGATTAATTAATAATTCTGTATGTATCATTTTTTAAATTAAATTTAATGTAATTAAGGTTATGTAACGATGTGGTTAATATAATTTTTTTTTCAGGAGCAAACTGAACTACAAGTATTTAAAACAGTACTTTTACATTGTATTGTAATTATAGCATTTCCTGTGATATCATTTTTTACTAGTAAAGTTTTTATTTTTGATGGTAAGCATTAAATAATTGTTTAATTTTGTACTTGAATTTAAACAAATGTTTCGTTTAAATTAATACATATGTGTTTATATGTTAATTAGACTATTATTCTAAATATATTTTATTATAGTTAAGTAAAAGATTATTATAACATTTTTATACAAATGAGTTGTATAATAATATTTACCATTTTCTTCAAGTTTCTTTAGTAATTAAAATGAAATCTAAAACAAATAACTTCAAAAATATTTGTACTATAAAAATAGTTTGTACGATTGCTAAATATATTTAAATAAATATGCAAGCGAAAATTATATAATTAAAAAAATTTAATGTTCCAGGATTGCTTGGTTTAGAAACAGTAGCAAGTAATGTTTACTCAGCTGGAGTAGCAATTGCCATATTGCATATTGCTCTAGGAACATTTATTTATAGAGCATACTTTGATGCACCATTAAAAATACAGATGAAGTCTGATTAATTGACACCTTTAGATGCATTTACTCAACTCTTGAATCATTGATATTAATATATGAATTATATTTGGTAAAACAATTGTTTTTATGAAGTAAATGGACCAATTTTTGTTTATATTAGACAAGCATTTTTTTATTGTGTAATTACAATAGATTTAATTTTTTTTTCAAGATATTAAATTATTTTTTACTATTCGTTATTTTCTCAAAATAAAAGATTTCACTTGTTGATAAAAAGTTTAGTGACAAAAAGAAATTTGAATGAAAAATAAAACAATGACAGAAAAAAAGAGAGTAGAGTCGAACAAAAATGACACTGTCTAAAGATTGTAAGTTATACTGGTAGGAACAAAAAAATTAACTGTACATATACGAAGTTGTTTTGAATTTTGTTTAGAATTCGTTTTAACATCTAACAATTCCCATGCAATAATAATTCAAGCTAACTATAATTACGAAAAACCTTCGAAGTTCTTACCGTTTTTTTTATAATATAATTTACCATATTTTTAGATGCATCTGATGATTGTTATGTGACTACATATAAATAAGTTGGTGAATAGGGAAAGTGGAGAGGTACACATAATAGAGCAGAGGTTCATATAATAATAAAATCATTTTGATCAGTTCCCTTTTTTTCTTTAGTGATTATTAATTTAAGTATTGATAAATGAAACGCATGATTTACACGCGAGTTTTGACAATGTTCAACTAACAAATCAATGGAATGAAAAAAACTCATCTTATGTGTAGTTAAATACATAAAATCGCCAGCGATATTACCCTGAGTCAGTACCTTTTTTTTTTGTTATTTAATTTGAATTGTTTAATCTACTTTCAGTTCACATACTTCATTTTGAAAAAATCTCGACACTTCGCATCTATCTTTTCTTTAGAACTATTAAAATCAGAGTTACCCGAGAAGAAAAATTATAAATAATTATTTTTACTGTGAAAAAATTAATTAAAAAATGTATGTGCAATCACTGACATT
The DNA here is from genome assembly GCA_030522565.1 of Ceratosolen corneri. Taxonomy (NCBI): domain Eukaryota; kingdom Metazoa; phylum Arthropoda; class Insecta; order Hymenoptera; family Agaonidae; genus Ceratosolen; species Ceratosolen corneri. The sequence goes on from JAPYYT010000428.1 coordinate 16,511, forward strand.
CTAAGCGTTTGTACATAGTCATCTAATTATACATATATATATTAATAATTATACATTGTTATACATGGTTACAAATAACTATATATAATTTTCTTTTGTGGGCTGTTCGTACTCTCTCTCTCTCTTTCTAAAGTTTTTAGTGCATCGGAAACTTCGAAGGGTTTCTCGTCTCATTTGCAAGTTAAGTACGAAGAAAGAAACGTATCCTCCATACAAAGGCACCGACACAATAATCACCGATTAAAGTCAGCTACACAGCAGACACTCCCAGTGTATGTAAAACAATTAAATTCTTTCACACTTTTGCTATCAAAATTAATAGCTACACTACAATATGCATTTATGCAAACTATCATCTAATGAGTACGTAATCTAAATTCAATATTAAATATTGAATAATGTTTTAAATTATAAAATAAACAATTATAGTCATCAATGGTCATTTAGAGGAATAGTCTCATCTCGGTACACCGAAGTGTCTGCCTACTCACTTAAACTTTTCATTGCCTCTGGTAATTTTTCCAATGGCCTTTTGTCATTAAAATTTTCATGATTACTAAGCAATTAATACATTATAGACATCTCTTTTACTTATTCTATATTTTTGTTAATTTTAATAATTTTATAAAAACTTGCAATACAAAATATTACTGTAGGAACATAAATTTAAATTATATAAAAAGCTTCTTACTTTCAAAATTCATTAAATTGAATAAAAGCGAAAGTAATACGTTGAGCTACTTATATTTTTTGAATTTCAGTAGAAAAATATGTAGACGCATTACCATCACTTTTACAAAACTATTAAATTTAACATGGCCTAATAAATGATAAGGAATCGTTCCGAACATAGAAAACATAAAGAAAATTCGTCCAGGTTAACAAGATATAGAAGACAGTAATAATAAAAATAACGCTTAATAAAAGTCAGAGGGCTTTTCTAAGAATGACGACATAAGAGCTCAAGAAGTCTTCGATAGGTTCGTTTCTTTCTTCGAATAATTCTTTTTTATTTTTATTATTATACTTAATTATGTTATTAGAAAATAAAGAGGTTGGGTATTAGAATAGGGAGCATTTATTTCTCGCCGTCTGCTGTCGCTGTATCCACGTCCATTTTGTCTTCATTGGTCGTCTGGCCGTTATTTTGATTGTGTGCCTGACTGTTTTGGCTGTTTTTTTGTTCGCCAGCTTTTTCCTTCTTTTCTTCCTTAGGTGGTTCAACTTTAGGCTTAGGTTTATTGAGAATGGGAGTGATTGTACTATCAAGTGACTGAAACATGAAAAGAAATTATCCAATTATATTCACGTTATAAATATATTTACCATTATTGTTCATAAAAAATAATTTATAAAAATTAAAATTTTAAAATATAATTTTTTTTTTAATCGACATTGAATCAATATTGAATAATTGTTCAATAATAATGAACTTATTAAAATATGGCTAAAATTTTGTATAAAAGGGATTAAATTAAATAGACATGGGATTTATTTGTTTTAATTATTATGTCTTTTAGAATGTCTTATTTATTATAAAAAAAAAGAATCAAGTATCATTTTAAACATCATAGTAAATATTATCATTAATTGTTATATATTAATTTTTATTAATATGTGAATACTAAAGATAAACTTAATATCTACTATACAATAATTGGTTGTTACTGCTAACCTTTACAACTATATTTATACCAATAATTGGATAATTACAATTTACTGTATAAATATATATTGTTTACCATAATTAAAGTAATAATATTACTCATCAGCCTTTGTTGAAAGTAATTTCGATAAAATATCATAATTATTTTGAAAATATTTAATATTTTACATAACTTAAAAACAGAATAAAAACATATATAGATATGATTTGAATGAAGAAATACTAAATATTGTCAGTATAAATTAATATTTTAATTATAAAAGCTAGATGTATATTTTATAGTGTTTAACAAATAATCGTTTGAATCCCTTTTAAAAAACTGTTTGCAAAATTACTCCTTCAAATGCATTTTATTTAAAATTGCACCTTTATACACAATATGAAAGGCTAAAACTTTTCAGGAATATTTGAACACTTTTAATTTATAAAAATTTATTTAATAAAAATTTTCTGTTATCTATGTATGTTCCGTTTTAACGAGTATTTTGACATTCAAATTTATTATAAAAAAAAATATATTTATAATTTAAATTTGATTAAATATAGTAGTAAGTAATTATGAAATATTATGGAGTAGTTTTGAAAAAATCATATAAAATTGATTTCTATTCAATTCTAAAAAGAAGTGTTAATTACTAAAAAAGTTTATAACGTTACGCTAGCTGACTAAAGCGTTTTAAATTTTCGAAATTATAATTTACGCATACACATTTTGAAATCTTTTTAAAAACATTTACGTAATATATATCATCGGTACTTTTAAGATCTCTCACCTGTCTCTCGGCTCGTATCTGACTAATGTAGACAGGCGGTTGCTGTGTGCGTGGCGTCCGATTGAGTAGTACACGCTTCTCCTCGAGCCAAGACCATTTACTCTTTATTGTCCGTTCGACCTTCTTGATTTCCTCGTCGGTGATGTGGTCAAACTTGTCGTCCTGCCCACGAGATGAGCAGATCTGTTCCATGCCCTTCATGGCAAGCTGAAGTGCGCTTGCGAGTTGGTCCATTGCTGGTCCGCAGCCTTCGAATTCGATTTTCAATTCTTTGATTGGCTCGCCCTGCGACTATTGCAAACAGGAAATAATAAATAGAGTCGAAGTATCGAATTCCTTTCTATTATTCCTTAATATTACAGTAAAATTAATTGAAAGGGCAATCCATCGAAACAATTGCGTCTCTTCTTTGAAAGTATTTAGAAGTCTATGATACTTTTCCTTCGCTTGTACATATAGATTCGAGGATTCATATGAATATCCACGCATACTTTCGACTGCATTTTATTAAATAATTAAATTTAATTCAGTAAAACAGCTTACCTTCAGTTGGGATAATTTTTCCGAGTATATTTGACGAATGCAATCATCACCATCCTCGTACAACCAATTCACAGTTTCGTCAAGGGTGTTGCAAAGAGACTCCCGATCTGGTTCCAGTATAAAGGTGGCTAATTGATCCTCGTCCGAGATCTTTGATCGTAAATCATATACATATTCCTCGAGAGCATTACGTGCGTCCACGCGCTCCTTCTCTTGTCGATCTTCTGCCACCATTTTGCACTGTAAAAATAGAAATTAGAATTGGACGTTTCAAAATACTTTACATACATATTCTTCTTATATTGATGTGTCCTGTTACGAAGCCCATTAACAGATGTTATTTTTTTCTCATAATATTTATATTATACAAATGAATTATTTATTAATTATCAAATTCTATTAATTATGATTATAAAAGTATTTTAAATTCATCACTTTTAGAGCTAAAACTAAATATGATGTATGCTATTTATAATATATTCACGAATTATTGATAAATATTACACTTAATTATTATATTTTTAATTACTTATACTTAAAAATTAACAGATAATACTCTTTAGAACTCTTTGAACTAATTAATTATTAACAACTTTATAATTTTGATAAGCATTTATTGAAATCTGTGGTGGAGAATAATTTATTTGTCTGAATTTTAGACTTTACCTCTTTTTCTGTTGCAATATCAAGATCTGTTTGTGAAAAACCAAATCCACAAACGTCAATAGCAAGATTAACATGGCGCACCTTCACTTTGTTTTTAACTTCTTCCACTTTGTCATCACCCTAAAACAAAACAGAGAAATTTCATAAAACTATATATTTCTGTAAAATTAATTTAAAAGTATCTATTTTTCGTTTCATCTATGCTGAAAGGATCAAAATTAAAATTATTAAAACTTCGAGAAGCTGTTAATTGTTTTATTGAACATGTATAATTAAAAAAGCATGTGATAACTGATCAACAAAGCAACTTACATAAAAATGATATTTATTAATGATATTGTTAATTGTTATCAATGTATTGATGAAGCGATGATACTTTGAGTATATTAGCAAAAATGGGATTTATCAGTGATATTCAATAAAGAATTATTATTGAATTATTAAATAAAAATATAATGCTATCTATACATATTTAATGTACTAAAGTAACTTCTTTTAGGCGCTAATTCATGAAGAAAAAAAAATTTCAATAATTAAACTAATGACGATGTACATCTGTATATTATTTTTTTATATCGAGCCAATTGAAAATTTTAAAATAACAGTGACACAAGTATATTTAAATAGTCTTGTTTCATTTGAGTACATAACAGCTTTTAACATGTTATTTAACAACAAAAATATAATTAACCAGGTGGTATGAAACAGCACGACCTGACACAACTTTATCTTGGACCCATATGCATAATATCAGTCTTTTAAAAGTGAACCTACTGCAACCATCTTCTGAACGAACAATATAAAGTCAATCAATAATATAAACACTTTTATAATAAGAAAAAAAAGAAAAGAAAGAGAAAAAATTAAAAGAATAACATTAATGAACTTTTCGACATTTTGTTCAATATTACAATTATTATCTTTTAAAGGAAAGTATTTGATATATTTGATAGAATAAATTTTAAATAAAGATTTGAAATTTATAATTAAAATTTTGAAATAAGTTCAACACAAATAGCAATATTTTTAAATTTTATGCTACGATTTATTGCTTATGATGAACTAATTAATAATAAATGTAAACGAAATTTTCTGTATAACGAATTACTTTCAGCGATTGACTTTAGTAATATACTTTAACATAAATTGTAAGAAGAGTTTTCTAAATAGCATTACATTTATATTTAAAGACTGTAAATTCAAAGAACTATTTCAAATTTATTGATAAAAAAATTGCAATTGTATTTTCAATAATATTATTACAAAGGTAATTTCTTAAAGCTCCAAATCTTATACAAACATAGATGGAACCATTATTCAATATATCATTCTTATTATTTAATCAAACATGGATTTCTACTCGGGAAGTTTGATGCATTTCCAAAAAACTTTGTTCCTTTACTTTCTTCAATTTGTGATAATAAACTCATGAATCTTATAAATAATTTCTTATAAGTTATGAAGTCGCAGTAACTTTTTTAATTTAGCTTAAACGATTTTTTGTTTTATTGCAAAATATATAGATTTAAAAAACTGCAAATATTTAAAAAATTTTATTTTTGTATAAATATAGTAATGTTAAAAAATATACATTTTAATTTAGAAATTCATAAAGTAATTAAAGTGTGATATATAAAATATATTGTTAATTAATTTATTAACAAGTTTATATTTAAATATATGAATAAAATTACCCTTGTTTATATTAACAAAAATAAAAAAATAAAATATATATATATATATATATATATATATATATATATATATATATATATATTGATTTATCTAATTCTAGAAATTCGTTAAATACATATATATTGAATTTCTAAAATTTAGAAGCTTATATTAAGTACATACCACACTTATCTACACAAATAATATATATATACATATAAATAGGTGTATATATATTATTTTCTTCTTTAATAAATTAAAATTCATCAAAATAATATATGAAAATTTTTAAAATCTAGAAAAATGTGATAAATATAATTATTTATAATTAATAAAATTAATTATATAAATATCTATAATTATATGTATCTACTTACATATAGAAGAATAATAAGAAAAACTGTATAAATCTGTATTGATTTAATATATGGATAAAGCTGCTAAATAAACTTAATTTGAAATAAAAAAAAATCGGTTTTATTGTTAGTAAATAAATTTGTAAATAAATCTTGATATAATTGATTTGGTATGTATATTATGTATATTATATGTATATAATATGTATATTAATTTGAATGATCATATTTAATTTACAAACAATTTTAAAACTATATTGAATAGAATGTATTCATTATACATGGCTAAATAAATTTTTAATCTATTTTCCTATTCCTTAGGTACTAATTAATAAATTTATGCAGTTTTGTTCTCTGCCTCCTGATCTAATTTTATATATTTCTTTGATTTCAAAAATAAATAAATAAAGGATAAAGATATAAATAAAAATAATGAAACTAAAATGAATCAATTCAATCATGTACTTTCTGCTTTAAAATTGTATAATTAAGACAGTAATTGAGATCAGAATGTGTACGCTTATGGGTCCAAGTAAGTGGCAATAGTGTGTCGCGTACCGAGTTGAACCAGGACAGAGCAGTCTTTATCCTGGAGGAGTAGGACGAAGCCTTCGTTTCATCCTCGTCATCTGAGCTCCGCCGCAACTTATCCATTTTCATCTAGATTATAACAAACACACACGATCTTCTTTACGTAATTCCCCAGCCAGTCTACGTGCACACTATTTTCATGGATATTTACAGTGCTTTTCTACATATACATTTTAAATTATTAAATCCTTCTATTTCATGAATATTTACAGTACTTTTCTACATATTTTATTTTTTAATTAGTAAATTCTCAATATTATTCAATATATATATAATTATGTATTGGATTGCATATGATTTAGTTACAAAAAAAAAGATCTTTTCATTCCAATTTATATTCCTGTTAGGCTGGTTTAAAAACTCCAAGGCCAATTAAAATAAATGTGAAGAATTGGGTAACCATTTAGTTAATATACAGAAAATTGTTAGTAGGAATTTTTTAAATGTTATTTAAAATTTTCAAAAGCATAAAAGAATTTGAATACACCAATCGTTAAACTCTAATATTTATTATGAAAATTCGAAATATATGTCCATGTTCATTTATAAATCTATTGTTATATTATTTCATTTTATCTAAATTTTAACTAGCATTGCTCAATAAATTTAAAAATATATAAAATAACTTGATAATTCTTAACTGTACATAGATAATATTTCTTGTATAATCATTTTATTGGATTTTTTATATTTTTAGTTTTACTACATTTAATTTTATAATTTACTACTATTTTAATTGTGAAATATTAAAAATGTCCATTCAAGTTTTAATATATTCTTTTTGTAATATTCCAATATTTTTTAAAGTACAAAATATATGAAATTGCAAATTTTAAATATATTTTGACGAAATTCAGGGATTTTTTCTCTCACCACATAACATTCAAATAAAATAAATATAAATATATCAATACATCATATCCTTACCTCTGGTGCAGGAGGTTCTTTAGCTTCTGCATCTTGATCCGTTTTATCTTTCTTTTCTTGCTGCTGGTCAATATTCATAGCTTCTTGTTTCAGTGCTTGTTGTTTTTCTTCTTCCTCTTTTTCTTGTATTGTTTGTTCATGCTTCTCTACGAGAGAAGCAGATGCCACTGTTAGAATTCCATTCAAATTTATTCTAACTTTTACTTTTATTTTTGACGACTCTCCTTCCTTATTAGGTTTCACATCTTTAATTGTAAATATACCTGCAAATATTTGCAACCTGATATATTTATATCTTATTATCAATAATACAGCAGAAAATGTAAATATTACAATTATTACTGAAGCTATAGTAAACTTTTATAAAAATTATTAACTATTATCATACCAATTTCAGTTGTAGGATATGTTGAAAATGGTACACTGTAGCTAGCAATTAGTTTAAATGGATTGGAACGATAGAATGTTAGCATCTTAGAGAATGGAATATGATGATTCTGTTCAAATACTTCCAACTCCCTGAAAAATTATATAAAAAATTATATAAATAAAAAATAATCAATTCTATTAATAATGATAATTAAATATCATTTTGTTTAATTAATCTCTTTGTACCAATACTGTAATTGAAATTAATTAATTTATATTGATTTATAAAGACAGTACTTTTCTTAAAGTCTTTTTAAACATTCTCAAAGTTATAATTAAATTATTTTTAATAAATTGAAATAAATTAAGAATTAAATTAATATTCTATTTATAATAATTTTAAGCAGTTATATTATTACATATTATGTACAAGTATTGACTGGGTGGTAGTAATTTACATATCAATTAGAATTCATGGATATAAAAATTCCTCCACCATAAAGCATAACTCACCCAGCCTCTCCTTGACTAGCATCCCAAGTCAATTTGATGGGAACGGGTTGAATATCAGTGACTGAAAATTCTCGAACTCTAACAGCTGGACTCAACATGGCGCATTGCAGGGCGCAGCCACGTGCTACCGATTCATCCTGGTTGAGGGTAGTCGAGCAAGGCTTACCAAACACATCTTCGACAAGTTTCTTGATAGCTGGTACTCTGCTAGAACCACCGGCAAGTTCCACCGAGTGAATTTCATCCAATTTCAATTCTGCAATGGTTTATATATTGAATACGCATCATTTCTCATACTCATTATTGAATTTAAAAATATTTATGATTGAATTCAATTAAAATGTTTTCGGTGGAAATTTTTGACATTAAACTGATTCAAATAGTAGAATAATATATTTTTAATTTTCTTTTAAATTTCTTCTGTAATATTCAAGAAAGTCATTCCTTACAAAATTTACTTAGTATTTTATTATATTATTATGTAAGAATATGTTACGTAATAAATTAATGGATATTTGAGATTAGTAATTCCTATTAACTCCTTTTAATTAAAAATTTTATTTATATAAGAAGCTTCTTTGATGAGAACTATTACTGAATTCATTTTGTTCATTTAATTGATTCATACGCAGTAAGTTATTCGATATTTTGAAACAACATTTATCTAATTTAATAAAAGAATGCCAACATTTGAGAAAATACTAAGATGCTAAAATTATTGTTTCAACCTAGGCTTTCATTATCTAAAACAAATTATATATTTAATTAAAATAAATTTTATGCATGAACACTTGAACATTCAATAAATAGGATAACTAAAGAAATAATCATGAAACCCACTAGATTGTGCCAAACACTGCCTCAGAGTTAGTTCAACGCGCTTGAAGAGATGAGCACACATGCTCTCCATGTCAGAACGCTGCATGTCACCGTGCACATCCTTCTCCTCCATGAAACACTCGATGTTAATGGGCAGCTTGGTCGAATTGGCCGACATCTGTTTCTTTAGTTTCTCGACTTCGCTCAGCAGCCGAAGATAAGCACGGCTATTATGACGTGCATCAATCTTGTACCGTATTTGGAAATCCTTGCAGAAGTGGTCAGCGAGGATGATATCAATGTCCCTGCCGCCAATTTGACTGTCTGCTGCACTTGCTATCATCTGCGAAAAACAATGACACGCTTTTTAACGCTTATATCACTATAAATGTTAAAGTTAAATTTGGTCGAATTTGGTGTATTTCTTAAAAATATTATACCTTGTGCGATTTACAAGATCAATTTACAAGATATAATAGAAATATTTTAAATAATCTGGACGTAAAGATGAATCCAGCGAATAAGAAAATACTGCTATAATGCAGGACGTATTATTAATAAGAAGGAGAGTATTAGTAGTTGGGAACTGAATAATTAACAATCTTTACGATTACGCAGAAGTAACGAAAACAGTTGAAGAAAAACTTGCAAGTTAATTACATAATTAATTAGCAAGCTTATTATGTGTGTTTAACTAGGAGTAGGGAGTATTTAACAAATATATATAAGCTAACAATACAAGTAAAATTTCGATTCATAAAAGTGAGTCACATTTGCTGCAATGCTCTTACAAAAATGCTAAAACATTTATAGGCTTGGATATTTATCAGCATAATCATCAACTATTGGTGAGTATTTTAATGGCTAAAAATTGCTTATTTTTTTTTATTTTTGGAAAGAAATATTATTATTATTAACTATTTTACATGACATATATGTTGGAAATTACAAAAAATACATCTACATATACAATGGAATTCTATTTAATGATCAATCTAAAATCTTGCAATTTATTTTTAGCTTAAAATGGCGATTATTTCTCAATTTCAATTTGTTGATTTCAACCCATCTTCAATTTTTTTTTAATACAAATCAATATGCTTTACACAAGAATAGTAAAATCTTTTATTCCAACAATCGCCATTTGTAAATGTCTCAATAACTTTATAAATACTTCAAACAATAATAATAAATAATTCAACTCAAGATAAAACGAACAAAAGAACAACTTTTATATATTATTGTTATGAATGACTTGTTTTCAATTTTCAATTAAACAATTCCTAAAGTAAATCTTCTAAGTTAAATGTGATGACACACCATAGCAAGCCAACACTACAATTTAGCTTCCTACAACAGCAATATTTGATAAAATAGACTTTCATCGCTCAGTCTGAATGCACGTCGTGTTCTTATCGATCGACCCACCTTAAGTTTACCCTTGTGAAAGGCGCAAATGGACACTTGGAGGCTCGCGTAACCGCAATCGACGAATACGACGTTCCTGGGTGCAGTGTCAATGGGGGGTAAGTCCTGTTTGTAGATGCCATAAGTGAGGGCCGTAGCAGTGGTCTCGTTAAAAAGACGGAGGACGTTGAGACCGGCGATACGAGCTGCATCGAGAAGAGCCTGACGCTCAGCCTGACTGTAATACGATGGGACCGAAATCACGCAATCGTTCACCGCCGTTTGCAGGGCTGTCACCGCGATGTCCTTGAGCTTCGTGAAGAGCATCGCCGTTATCTGCTCCGCTGTGAACACGTGCTCCTCTTGCAAATATCGTACCTAAGTAGCAACAGTTTTCACATTATAAAAAGTTAGACGCTTTTATAATTACTGGAATAAGGGATTGTAATTACTCGAAAGCGATAAAATAGGGTATTTGATTAATAAAATAAATGAATTGCCAAGGTATTGAAAAGACATGAGAATTAAATGTTGAGCGAAACTAACTGTAATAAATATTTAATTTTGTGCTAATATTTTAAATGCTGATAAAGTATAAATGACAGATTATTTATGTGGCTCAAGGTAAATTAGTACAATATAGAGTGCGAAGCTATCTAATGTATCTGACTTTAATACTTTTTAAATAAATTTAATATGTTTTTTTATATATTTAATAAAATATAAAAATTTTATATAATTTGATATAAAACATTTGACATTGATATATGATATATAAATTAGAAAATAAATTTAACATGCTTCTTCATTTTGCCGACTGCATAATCACTATTAATAAATTTTTATATGTAATGATGTAGTAATTAGCAAAGAAAGTAAACGTAAAATTTAAAAATATTAACAGAACGATGTTATTGATAAATTTCTCGTATTATTATTAAAATTGTTTATTTAAATATTACTATAAATATTAAGTTATAATAATTGTATATTTAAAGATTGTAAAATTATGTATAAGCTGTAAACGTTGAATATGTTTCATCAATTTTCAAGTTACCCATATCTAAATAAAGTTCACTGATAAAAACAGTTAGTAAAATTTCGACGTGCAACGACCAACAAGACGAGAAAATAATTCATATGCTAATGATTACATTAAATACGAAACACGCTAATTTAATCATAAAAAAACTAGTAAAAAGGCGGGTTACATTTCTTTCTAATGCTAATCTTAATCTATCATATTGTTATATTGGAAAAGCCAATCATGTTTGTTTAAGAAAAAAAAATATTAATATTTTAGAGAAACATTAACATACTTTGAAAAATAAATAACAAATTGTACATTTTTTTTAATTTTATATTTATTTGGTGGATAACCTATTACTATAAATTTATTTTTTCTTCAATTGTACAGAAATATTTTTTTAGGATTTTATATTTTCTTTAAATTAAATTAATAATAATAATATTATTATTCAAATACTATTTTTATTTCAAAACTCATTTTCATTTTTCAAATACAAAATTATTAATTATGTGTATTGAAAAAGGAGTACAAAGACAAATTTTATGAAGAATATTTATTGTTAAATATATTAAAACATATTTTTCTTTTAATTTTATGAATATATAAATGTTACATGTTTCGTTATAGACTTTAAAGTAATATTTCAATTCTTGTCGTGAATTAGAAATCGTTTAATTCATAAGGAACTGCAAGTGATAAATTAATGCATTACTGTAAAGTATTGATAATTCGGCTAAGGAATGTTCAGAATAATATCATTAATTGATTCTCATTTATGTACTAGAGATTATAATTATATTACGTAATTTGATTTAAAATTCGAAAAACCCAAACTGTAAAGAAATATACAACTAAGATATTTGAAATATTATTTTTCATGTTTTATATCACTCTTTTAATCATAAAATTTTTACAAATTAAAAACTTCCGATAGTAGTCTATAATTTAAATAATTCAATTTTTTTTAATTTTTTCTATTATCGTATAAATTAAATGTTATAAACAATTGATTGCATAATATTTCTTAAAATATTTTTTAATAAAAACTTAGAAAATAAATATATTAAAAATTCATAAATAAATTTAACAAAAAAGTTATTTAACAACATATTTCAGAAAATGTATACTTATTATTAATTAATATGAATATTAATTATTATTTACAAAATCAATTTTAAAAGAACTTTCACGAAATACAATTTTTTCGACAATATCCATACAATGTCACAGTATTGTGAAAATATTTTTGAAGAACGCAATTAAACATGCGTAAAATAATGTGCTAGATAATTCCATATAGATTCATAGTTTATTTAAAAGCAGAAATCCTTGAGGATGAATAAGGACTACTATATTGTCAAAGGTAAGGCATAAAACCTTAACAATGCTTGATGCATTTACTCACTACATGTTAAATATATGAAGCTCAATATACTGTCGATTTGTACGGTGAATCATGTTTCCAAATAAGAAAATGGGAATAAAACTTTACCCAGCATAATAAATGCTCTTCTTTAAACAAAAAAGCATCTACGTGTGACAATATCGCAAACCGAAAATCTCATAAAAAATTGTTTTACTAGGTGAACCAAAAGAGTTTTCGACTGTGCACTATTTCATTTTCGAGCTACGTACAGATCGAAAGTAAAAATGAGTAAGAAGGCAAAGGCAGTGATGAAGGAAGAGGAGGAAGAGGTGAAAGACGAAGAATCGGTGGAAGTGGTGGATGTGTAGGGGGAAGAGATGTAGTAAGAGGAGGAGGTGCCCACCTTCCCGTGGGCGAAGACTTACATGTATGCCAATGTTGCCATCGGGCTGTGTGCTATAATTCCACGGCAGCGACTGCAGCTCCTTCCTGACGAAGGGGTCGTTGTACTTTCTTCCGAGGAGCCGTTTGAAGCCGTATATTGTATTCTTCATATTGGTCAACATTTGATTTTTGGCAGCTACGCCGAGGATCCGATTCTTCTGGCTGAATGCCACGCATGATCTGAAAACATTTGGAGAATGCTTGATTATATCTCTGTTTTTTATTATTTCTACCCGTCATTCTTAATCTTTTACGTTCTCTAATTATCGAATGCAAGCAAAAAAGAGGTGCAATTCATTCGAGCGCATCAAACGTTAAAGGTAAGAAATTAGATACGTAAGAATGTTAATAATGAGTAAAGTTTCGAAAGATTTATTCTTTTCACGAAGGGCTTGTTTATCGGATCTCAATGAAAATGCGTTTTTATCTGCCGGTGTAACTGACATCATTGCATATGATCAAATATTGTACCAGAATTAAATGTAAGCCGGTGAAGATAAATCAGCGCGCCCCTCTAGTCGGCATTTGTTCTCTTAATGCAAACCATTATAAGTGACCCACCTTATATTTCAGGAGAAGCTCATATTTATGAGATATTAACAAACGAGGCTATTCCGGCACTCTCTTTAATACGGATTGCTCAACCTTAGCATATTAATCGACATTGTGCTTATTAATAAAATACTACCGAGCTTTGTGATTTCATTCAAAGAGAAAGGGAAAAATCAGCAACATGAAAAAACGCGTAAACATATAGAACTTTATATTAATTGCTATTTTCTAATCATAATACTATGTAAATAGCCATTAATAATAGCTTGTTCCAATTCGATTACGCGCTCAAAACATTAATATCTTCTTCCGAACGAGCGATTAACCCAAACCAATCATCGGACAAAAATGCCACATGTTTTCACTTGTACTCGATTCAGTTTTTATCGATAATTAATCGAATGTTGAGTTACGGTAATAAACGCAAGAAGTACAGAAGTATTTGGTTATAGGTATTCTAGCAATAAAACGGCAAGCCTCGATTAGCCGCCCAAGAAAAATGAATAAAAACCAACAACAACAATATACAAACAAAAGGATTAACATCTTTCTGAATGAATCACTATATTATAAAAGCAATTGTCTAAATAATATAAAGCTATCTTCAAATTCCACTAATATTTTTTGTACACCTACGTTCAATAGCATGTTCATATCCCCAAGTCAAAATAGATATGTCACGAATGAAACGTTATGATGAACCACGAGATCAACGTACACTTGGGTAGTTAATGTCGAGATAGTATATAAGTTGCCCCCTCCCCACCAGTTGCAGTCCATCGACGGAAACAAACCTCATTCTAAGATCCAAGTCACGCAAAAAATCGATACGCAATATTACAACGAAATAAGGAATCGTGTACGTAAGGATGATATTAGTCATTTGTTTTAAATAGAGGTGCGCGCGCTTTCCTTTTTCGTTGACCCACGTGAGCACGTGATCTCTTGTACATGTCTATTATGCGGCCGAAGGAGGGACGACAAAAAAAGATTGGCGTTTGCACGCGGTTACCGTGGCAGCTACAAAAGAGACTTTGCGTTCATCGTCCTCCTACTACTGTGGGTCAGCTTCATTTTTTTTTCATCAACCTTCGCCGCGCGACAATGTCGATGATCTTAAATCATCGACTTTCCTGCTTTACTTTTTTTTTGTTAGTTTTTTTTATTTTTGTTTTTGCGTGTGTATGTGTTTTTTTCTCTTTTGCTTCTCTGCTTTCATGATGAATTCTAAATGTGAGTAATTATTGCGGTTTTTCTAAACGGGCGTGAACACTTCAATACCACGATGAATGGACAGCGGATTTTATTTCTTATGTTCTTTTAATTCGTGAACATAGCATAACATTACGAGTGTACGAGCCTAGCTTGTATTTATCAATATTATATTTGTCTTCAGTAAGAAGATTAGCAGATTTTATGTAAATTAAAATAATTATCACAATTATAATATTATCTTATGCTGATAAATTGTTGCCCATGAAAATAGCTCAAATATATTAGAATTTAAATGAGTTTATAATAAGTTTATAATTTATAATAACATACAATTTATTATATTAATAGAATCGATATGAAGTTAACATCGAAAATTAATCATGGAACAGAAATTAGTATAATTATTATCATTATGAAGTTTAATGTTTTGATTCTCGTTATATTATTTTTTTAATTCAATTGGTAAAAGAAAATGAGAAATATTTTTCTATATAAGAATGAAATGAAAGATATCGACGTAATTGAACCACACAACCATTTGCTTGTTCAATATTTTATACTTTATGGAATTCGCTAGAAACCTTACTCATTAGTGTACTAGATTGTACTAAGTAAATAATAAAATAATTTAATTATAAAATACGTATGTCTGAATTCTTTATTATGACTATCTGAATTGTCGAGTTTATGAATATGCATGTAAAATTTTTATCATAATTCTTATTTATGTATTAATACGAAAATTAACTTAATATGCAATTAATTGAATCTACAGTGTATTTGCGTTTGACATTACGACTAAATAATAACCCAAATGTGATACTAAAATTAGAAGTATTTACTAATACATTAATTCAATGATCAAA
The DNA here is from genome assembly GCA_030522565.1 of Ceratosolen corneri. Taxonomy (NCBI): domain Eukaryota; kingdom Metazoa; phylum Arthropoda; class Insecta; order Hymenoptera; family Agaonidae; genus Ceratosolen; species Ceratosolen corneri. Next base: position 32,288 of record JAPYYT010000428.1, read on the forward strand.
AAATATGAGTATACAAATTATATTAAATCGCATTACGATATAGGGAAATCTACATCAATATAAATTTTTTTATAAAAAATATCAAGTTGCAAATTAAGTTTTTTCTTTCTTTTTAAAATAGAAATGAATTTGATATTTCAGAAAATAGTTTTTTATAATTTTAACTACCAATTTTATTATATATTATTTTATAAATAACATTATATATAAATACATTGTAAATAACAATATATGTATAGAATGCTTGAAAATATTTTTAGAATAGCTTTTCTGCAATAAAAGTTTTTGTCTCACTTTGTACAAAATCAAGTCAATTGTTGGAAATTCTAATTTTATTCGCACCTTTTAATATATAAATTTGTTTTAAAAATAACAAATTATTAATTATTGTAAATAGAAAATAAAATAAAATAATATTATATATGAGTTAAATATAGTTATAGTTATTGTACTGATTTTCTGAATGAATAATGCAATATGTACATTACAACACACTATGAAGCATCATAATGTAATGAAAAGTTAAAATTTTGAAAGTTAACTTTAAATAAATATGAAACAAATAAAAACCTGTACATCAATTAAACATTTTAACAAAATTATATAAATGAATTTAATAAAGTTTAGACAGTTTGTTAAAAAATTTATTTATTACACATGTCTTAAGTTTCCAAATAAATTGAAAGTATGAAATAGTATCATTCTTTCCTAACCTCAACTTAACTAAGCAATGAAGATAAATATAAATAATAAATATTTACTACAAGGAAAAAAACTTATAACAATTGCACTTAAGTATTTATAAAAAATGTAACTTTTGTTCATATATAACATTAAAATATTATTTATAATTCATCTAAGTTGTAAACATAGTATTTCATTAATTGGCAATTACAAACAAAATTTCTTATTGCATTCTATAAAAAGAAATATGTTATTTACAAAAATAATATAAAACTCATAAATCTGAACCTAAATCGTTGACATTAATTAATGAATATTTTAATAAATGTATTTTTCTTATGATTTATCTATATATAAACTTAATATAAATTAAATATTACATAAAGTGAATAAATATTAAAATAAAAAAATTAAATAAGAATTATATTAAAGGGGTTTAACACAAAACAATAAAAAATATGTTAATTATCTTGCAATAGAGTAAAAAATGAAATAATGACTAATATAGATATATCAATCAAAATAAAATATAAAAGAATTTATAATAAATAATTTTATTTGCATATTTAAAAGCTAGATTTGCTACTATATATATATATATATATATATATATATATTGAGTAAACGATATAATGCTGATTCATCATCAGTTTATTTCAACAAATTTTAATTAAGGCTTAATTATATTTATCAAAAATATATCATTACTAATTAAATAAAAGTCAAACTTTACACGACTTTTTGTATGATACTTCCATTTTTTTATTGTAGAGAAGAAATTTTTTTGTAGTCATCTACAAATACTTCAATACAATAAATATACCAACAAGAAGTAAACTGCATTTAGTATATATTTATTGCAATTATACTGTGTTTAAAAAATAAATTAAGATAAGAATAATCAGTCTTAACGTAGCATGAATTTTTACAAAAATTACTTTATAATTTTTTAAGTCATTATTATATTTATCTTACGTCCTTATTACTTTTATGTAGGCAATGTTACAAATATAATTCAAATAAGTAAAATTATAAATCTAAAAATATAATAAATGTAATTTTATTTATAATTTAATTGGTCAGAAAAATAAAGTATTTGAAATAACAAAGGAATGTACATTATCCACTACATTACTTCATTAATATTGTTACAATGCAAAAATACAGAGAAGTATTAAGGAATAATGTTCATAACGAATGCCTACAACTATACTACTGTAAATTTATGAATGAATTGCTTATGAAAGCTACTCGATATACGTTCTACAATCGTTTCTTCGTCCAATCGACCCTCAGATGAATTAACGACAAACTTTAAGAAATGAATGCTGATTAAAGGCGCAAAACTTACGGCGTGCCTCGAAGGCTGTAATCGTTAGCGATGGTCTCGATACCGCCAGCTCTAGCGACGGCAATGTAGCAGTTGTCGTTACCGAAATCTATTCCGATTACAGACATAGCGGCCATAATAGTTTTCACTTCGTTTCAAAAGCCTGTCGTCTCTCCCTGGAACTCGTGGACACAAGCACACGTGCCTCGGTAATTCCTTACACGGTCAATATCACAAGACGGAGCGTTGAGGAAGCTCAACAAGCGAGTGACTCTTCTATTACTTTTCCTCTTTTTAACAGCACACTAACAAAACCTACCGGTAAGTATTCGCTCTCGTGGTGCGAGGCGAGTCGCCTTATAGGTTAAGAACTGTCCGAGCTCGTTCAATGAGCTCAAGCACTTTCTCGCATTGAATTCGATATCCGCCTAATCACCTCTCGCTCGCTTACCTCTTCTCCAACTCCGGTGCTTTATTTACGTACGGGCGCAAAATAGGCTCTGTCGTAATAACCGAAGGCAAATATCACGATACCTGCACTTCCAGCGCTTTCTGCTAAATTGAAAGCATAATGGAGAAGATGGGGAGTCAAGGCTTAGCAGTCGTTCCGCTTTTCTATTGGTTGGCCTCGAGGAATGCCGGAACTCGCTACTCGCTAGCTCTGGAAGCTTCTGGAACCATTTTGGCGCTCGTGCGCCTCGTCCGTCGTTCAATTTCCTAAGTCCCTTAGCCACAACCGAATACGATTATTGCTAGAATCTTCGACACGGCCCGAGCTTCGTAGCGATGCATTTCTCGATAAATCCTGCAAATTCTCAATTTCAGTTCTTCAACTAGAATTCAAACGACTGAACGGATAATTGGAACTTTATCATTAAGATTTAGTGATCATCGATCGCTTCGTTGATTGGTCCTTGATGTGCGCGTTTAAAAAAACGATGGCAATCACATTTTTTCAAAAGGCCAACGCGCGAAAAGCGAACGAAATCATACTTTTCCAGAAGTTTCGTTGTATATGGGATCATAACGATTGAATGTGTGAAAAAGCGACTTTTACATATCTCTGTAATGCTGAAAATATTATTTTACTTCATTATTTATAAGTGGCCTTGTTATTGTAAAATAATGTTGCCCATACTGTTAATACGATTAGTTCCTTTACTTGCAATCGATAAATTACGCATTTATCGTTAAGTCAGTCTATGAAATAAATCAAATTGTTTGGAAATAAGCTAATGAGTTATTATGATTTCTGATTTGTATTTAGATAATGCTCCCAAGTCAATATTAAAAATTGTTTCGACTTTTTAAAATCTACAATCGAGGAAAATTAATTAATTTTGTTCAAATTTTATATATTCAATTTTATGCACGATCCCTTTAACATGCTATAAGCTCTACTTCAAGAATAAATAAAAATGCATACGAATGTATATGTATATATATAATTTTAAATATTTTACAGACTAATTACAACATATTTTAATATAGACGTTTGCATAATCTTGCAATTAATATCCGTGAATGCATTTGTGTGTGTTCTATTAAAAAAAACAATAATCAGGAAGGTGGCTTTGACTAGATAAACATTTCGATTGCATCATCTCCACGTGTGAGAAGTATTTTAATTTCTGAAATTGTTGCCATATTTACATTTGAAAAGAAGAAAGCAAAAAATTATTCAATGTAATAAGTGTTATAGATTACTAAGACGGATAAAGATAAGAAGAAAATTAAGTAAATAAAAATGTACAAACCATCAAACGGAAAGAGTAAACATCAAAATTTTTTTAAAAATTTTCGTATTATAACCTATAATAATTGATACTAAATAGAAAAAAATTAAGTATTTGAATAACAATATAAAGAAATGTCCTATTTCTTCAATCTACATTATAATTATTTATCCAAGAATAATAAGTGTCTTAAATTGCTTATTAATTATTTATTGTTCAAGAACAGACACAAAAATATTTACTCAATACAGCAAAACAAAAATTATTCATTCATCAATCAAAAGCAAAAGCAAATCGGATTTTCTGTATATAAATTAGCCAATGAATCCTCATTAATTTGTAGTGAACAATTCAGAACGAATAAAAAATTTGAAAATAATGACATTTTCAATAAGCTATGCTTGGTTTTTAGTGCTTTAACAGTCACATTATGTCACAGTGCTAATAATAAATTAGGTAAACTTATTTCTTATCAACATGTAAATAGCTAAAAATGCCCTTTTCTTTATAAAATTAATAATAATTTCTTTATAGATAGAAGATTTATTTTAGCAGCACAGTATGGTAATACTATAGAATTGAAGAAGGTTATATAAACAACATATTTTTTTAATTAAACATTATTCTATAATACTTTTTAATAACAAAAATATATCTTAAAGGCTATCGACAGTGGTGTGAATGTGAATATTAGACATCCACTTGGATGGACAGCATTACAAACAGCAGCAATTAATGGAAAATTTGAAGCAGTAGAATTTTTAATTAAAAATGGTGCTGATGTTAATGCAGGTGATAATTTTGTTAATATCTATAAGACTGCTGCCGAAATGAAAATACATCCAACAGATGGTAAATTTCTAACTTATTATTATAAAAAAAATATAATCAGTTTTTAACATTATGATTTGTAAGTATTAAAGTATTTTATATTGAATTATTTATAGTTTTAATTAAGCGAGAAGAGGAATTCTCTGATCGTTTAATAGCTCGAGCAACATTTAAAGGTTTCACAGCCCTTCATTATGCTGTTTTGTCACGTAATAAGGCTAGTGTAAAAGCTTTATTAGATGCTGGTGCAAATCCAACAATTGAAAACGAAGCTGGTCACAGAGCTGTAGATTATGCTTACATGGATAAAGAAATTGAGGAAATGCTTATAATGCATGCTATACAATATGATGAAATCATGAAAGAGAAAGTTAGTATTTGTCGAGACCCTTAAATATTAAGATTGTAAAGATTCCTTTATTATTGCAGGAAGCTGAAGAAAGAAAAAGATTTCCTTTGGAACAAAGAATAAAGCAATATATTGTTGGTCAGGAAGGAGCAGTTTCTATTGTTGCTTCGAGTAATATTTTACATTAATTTTATAAAAAGTTTGGCATTTCTTTTAAATTCATAGAATATTATATAAAAAAATAATCTACATTTCTTATAAGTAATAAATTGAGTATATTATATTTAATAAATAATTAAATACGAGATTTATGAAATTATAAAAGCAATTTTGTAAATTTTGAAGTTTATGATATTTAATTAAATTAATCTCTTTAACGTGAATAAAGAATAGAACTTAAATAGAATTAAGTACATAATTATACATTGATCTTATTTTAAAGTAATTAAAATATATCAATAAAAAAGAAATTGTTAAGAATTGTTCAATTTATTTTTTTTCAAATATATTTTAGAAAAAGAATAGATAAAAATTCTTGTCCAATAATAAATAAATTTATTTGTGTTATATATAAACGATTTATTTACAAATCTCTTTTTAGCTATTCGAAGAAAAGAGAATGGCTGGATTGATGGAGAACATCCTTTGGTATTTTTATTCCTCGGATCTTCTGGGATTGGTAAAACTGAATTAGCAAAGCAGTTAGCATCATATATACATAGAAATAAAGCAGATTCTTTTATTAGACTTGACATGTCTGAATATCAGGAGAAACATGAAGTAGCAAAGCTTATTGGTGCTCCTCCTGGGTAATTTAAAATAAATATAAAATACAATTTTAAATTAAAAATGTAAAAATGCATAATTCGCAAGTACTATAATTGATGATAAAATTGTTTATAATATTTTAAGATACATTGGTCATGATGATGGTGGTCAACTAACAAAATTGTTGAAAAAATCGCCATCCGCTGTTGTACTTTTTGACGAAGTAGATAAAGCACATCCGGATGTTCTTACAGTCTTATTACAATTATTCGACGAGGTTGATTCTTAGTAATATAATTTTAAAAAGTTTAAACGATTAATGATTATAAAAAAGATTATCTAATTTAGGGAAGATTGACCGATGGCAAAGGTAAAACAATAGAATGCAAAAATGCAATTTTTATCATGACATCAAATCTTGCTAGTGAAGAAATTGCCAAACATGGTGCAGATCTACGTGAAGAATCTGAGCAGTTATTATTAAAAAGGCTAAATGAAAAATCTAATGAGGATCAAGAACCAGAAAACATAGAAATTTCACGAAATTTTAAGGATGAAGTGGTTAGCATTTCTTTCTTTGTATCCATATTTGTCCATATTCATATCATAAGTATCCATATTTTGTATATTTTGTTTTATTTTTGTTTAACTGAACTAACGTTAAATACTAGTAATTTGTAAAATAAAAATCAATCTTCTGAGGTATTGCGTAAAATACTGTTAAAATAGAAACAGAAATTATTTGTTCCATGATTTAATGTTAGAAATACATTAAATTTGGTTGATCATTTAACATTAAAGGTTGAAATAAAATATATACTTATGCATGTACAGATTAGCTAGTGAAAATAAGATAATAGAAAATTATAAACATCTTTGCAGTTACTAAATCTATGCTGAAGCATATATTATTAGTGTCCAAAATGTATAATAGTTACCCAATTACTATATTCGCTAAATTTTCAGGTACGTCCAATTTTGAAATCACATTTTCGTCGCGACGAGTTCCTAGGTCGTATAAACGAAATCGTCTACTTTTTACCATTCTCAAGGGCTGAGCTGTTGAGATTGGTTTCGCGAGAGCTCGAAGCTTGGGCGACACGGGCTCACGATCGTCACAAGATCGAGCTCAAATGGGATCGCGAGGTCCTAGCTATTCTGGCCGATGGATACGATTCACACTACGGGGCTCGATCTATTAAGTATGAAGTCGAACGTCGAGTTGTCAATCAACTTGCTGCTGCTCATGAGCGCGGACAAATCGGTATGAATTCGTTAATAATACTGCTTCAAGTATTTGAGCAATTAAGAAGGATAAATTATTTTTCTATAGTAATTATTAATTTAAAATAAATGCATCTAGAGTTTTTTGAGTTACGTGAATAATGTTTTAAATATTTATTTGATATTTGTGAAATAGTGAATTACAAACAAAAGTGAAAATTTATTAAAATTTATCACAACAACCGTAGTCAGAGACTTTGTAAATATTGAATAAATATTTGCTTGAATCATTATTTAAAAAAGCATATTCAAATATAATAATATTCATTATAATAAAGATTTGAGTAAAAAATTTCTGAAATATCTTTTTAAGTAATTTAAACTTTCATTAATGATCATAATAAATGGAGCTCTTATGAAAATTTAATCCATTATTTTACTTAATATTAATTGAAATTCTTAATATTCTATCATATAAATATTTATCATGAAAACTTGTAAATATATTAACTTTCAAGTATGAAATTAAAAATTAATGAAAAACTTATTTTATTTTCAGATAAAGGTTGTTGTGTGCTGTTGAAAGCTTTATGGCATGAAAATGGATCTAGTATAGGATTGTCGGTTAAACCAGCTGGTGTAAAAAATTTTGTTGATATTCTGGATAGTGAAAAATTTATAACGAAACAAAAGCTAAACAAAAAAATTTAAATTTCGACTTCAAACATGTGTAAAGGCCTAAATATCAGACTAAAATATGAAAATAAATGTATATGTATTTAAATTCAGTGCGACTAAAAAATTTTCAATAATGTGTAGAATAATTACTTTTAAAAATTTATTTATTTGCTATTTACTTTTACAAAATTTGATTGGTTTATATTCCTCTGGTATACAATAAATAAAATAAAAAATAGTGAACTCAATGCTTTATTGTACAAAATATATACTGTAAGAAAAAAATTTATTGTATAACAGATTATTATAATTTATTGATTAAAATATTCTGTTAAAATTCTGCTCTTTAGTGTTTTGTGTAATTACAAAATTAACGAAGAAACGAAAATGTAATTACAAATTTTATAATAAAAGTCCAAAGTAATTATTATTAATTATTTTACTGTAAAAATATAAAATATTTGATAACTAATACTATAGATTCGTAATTATTAATATACCAATCATAATTATGTCTAATGTTAATAAAATTACAATATTTTGCTTCCACTTCGTGTACATATTTTACATTTATTTTTAGACTGACAAAAAATTTTAATACCTGTAAATAAATTATTACGATATTACATAATTTAAGTATTTATTTTATTGCAGTAAAAAATAAACAGGATTTATAATAATTGATAAAATTAATAACATTTGAGTTAAAAAATTGATTATGATTATTATGATATTAACTATTACTGATCATACAATAAAGGACAATAAGATATAAATAAATATAAAATTCAATAAATTCATTTAAAACAAGACAATTTATAATATAAAGTATAGAATTGATTTAAAACAACTTAAAAATTATTAACGATCGTTATAATTTGAATTAAAAAAATGTTGTTAAACTATTTATTGTGTCTTAGATTGAATGGAATGTTTAAAAACATCTATAAAAATTACAGAAAATACAATTAGTGATCAAAAAATATTTTATTTTATAATACACTACAGTGTAATATTCCTATTTATTGACATTTAGTATTTATACTTTCTAACTAAAATAAAGATACTATAATTATATTTAACATATATAATATACTATAAAAAATACTATAAATATATTAATGTTGGAAGTTGAATATAGTAATAACAATTTCTTATATAAATTATGTCATATCCATTGGTAGAGTAACATTTGCACTTAGAAAATAATTTATTTTTCTAAATTTTTATTTTGTATTATTTTACAATTCGTAGAGGAAAAATTTAAAAATAACAAATTTTTTTATATAATATAGAATAAAATTACTTTGATTACCTTAAATATAAATTATCAGTTCATTTTCAGTATTTTTAAAATACATTATTTTATCTTATTAATTACATATTTATAAATATATTGTTCGTCAATGTTATTAAATTTTTAGAACAGTTTATATAAAGAATTTATCACATTTTTTTATTTTTTATTTCGGTAATCAGTTGTCTAATTCCAGGAATCCATGAGCTACACACAGAAGCATTGTTCATCATGAGTGAAATATGTAATTGATCTACTTTTTCTAAGTTTGATTCTTTCAATGCTGTAAATATAATATGTTAATCAAAACTACAGATGTCGATAATAAATATATGTTTAAATGAAACTGAAATGTACCTTCAGAAATTTCCAAAAGCTTTATCTGTATGGCTTCACTTAATTTATCTTCGTTCCACATTAATTGCATCCTGTCAAACCTTTTTCGTATTTCTTCAGCTTTACTCGAGTCTAACTGATCTATTAAACAACTTAAATTATCAAGAGTGTCTTTTAAAGTTTTATCCTTATTTATTTGGATTTCTGAATATGATTCAACAGTGTTTGCTGACGGTGCCATAATGGGTTTATGTGGGGCTGTTGTTAATCCCTCCATTTTGACTGGTGGAGGTATGTTTCCCATAGGTGACAAATTCTGAGTTAAAGGAGAACTTAATAGCTTTTCTTTTGAATTTAATGGAAATGCTATCCTTTTATTTAATATTCTTTTTGTTGGCGTTCCACCATCAGGTTTATGCGATGATGAAAGTGCCCAACTTGGTGGATCATTCCATCCTGGATCATGAGATGCTAATAATTTTTTTTGTGTAGAAGCTACTACTGCACAGTAAAAAAGTATATATTTCTTTTTAATCAAGCTATCATATTTAATATGATTGAGTCAAATATTTTACCTTCTGGGTTATCTTCCATATTTTATGTAATATAACGTATCGTAGACTTTTTAATGTTCAATTAGCCTTCAATTACAAGTAAGTTACATTTATAATAAAAACAAACATATGAATTAAACATTAAAAACAAACATTATTATGTATTTTGTCACATACCGTACTTTATTTTAAATAAATTTCATTATAGCAATATTTAAGAAACGTAAGATAGCTAAGCTGAGGTTAACATTATAAACATATCAAATAAACTTTAAAGTACGTTCTCATAAATAGGCAAAATATCTTACAAAAATAAATTGATAAATATTGGTAGTACTGATTAAATTTCAAAAGCGAAGATTCTACTGCATAAGAATTGAAATAATATCTTACTAGTAGCCCCGAAAGTACATTTAATATAATTTTTTATTTGTTTAATAATAACCATTAAAAAATATTGAAAAGAATATTTTCAACAATTATAATATGTGATATAGAAAGCAGATTGCCAACAAAGTTCTTATTAATGTATGAGAGAAACAGACCTTTGGATTTTATTTTATATTATTTTCTGTGTTTAAGCATATCCATTTCTTCGATTCACGTATCCGAAGCTGTTTCAAGAACTTAAAAAATGTAAGTAGTTTACCCATGCGCTCAAATAATGCGCTAAAATAAACTTTAATGTAATATATGGATTAATATTAATATATTCGTGCACCGATCATTAAGTTCTATAGTGACGAAAAATAGTGTATTTTTATCTTCAATGTATTATTTTGCCCTTGGCTGTGATTTCCTTACGTTTTATTTTTAAATTTTACGAAATTTAATAATAAGTATTTTACATTTGATAAATATTTAATTAATTTTGTGAAAACTTTAATAATCTAGTTGTTTATAATATACAAAATGTAATTTTACAATAATCATAACCTTTGGTTTTAAAAATATAAATCTACAATAATAAAACATAATTTAATTAAATTTTATATATTATTTTCCCAAATTTCAATGATTTAATTGATTATTTAAAAAAGTGTAATAAGCAATAAAATTTATTAAATTATAAAATATCTGTGAGACTGCAATCTTTGTTGTAAAATTGATTATACATAGAAGCATACATAAACGAATATTGCAAATTCACAAAATTTCTATTATATAAATATTTAAAATAATAATGTTTATAATATTTTTTAGTTTCTTTAATGAAAGAACTCATCATGTTTCTTTAAAATTAAATCTATAATAAATAAATGGTTCATCATGCCTGGAAAAATTAAAGTAAAGATCCTAGCTGGAAGAAATTTACCAGTAATGGATCGATCTGGAGACACAACAGATGCATATGTGGAAATTAAATTTGGTACAACAACATATAAGACTGAAGTATGTAGGAAGTCGTTAAATCCTCAATGGAATTCAGAATGGTACAAATTTGAAGTTGAAGATGCAGAATTGCAAGATGAACCACTGCAAATTAGATTAATGGATTATGACACTTATTCAGCTAATGATGCAATAGGTAAAGTTTATGTAAATTTAAATCCATTATTACTGCCTGGTGTACCACCACCTGTTAAAAATATTTGGACTTTGGAAGCATCAATGAATTCTAGTACTGGCTCTCAAGGAGGTAAAATAAAAAAAAAATATTTAGTTTAATTGTATTATTATTATTAATTTCTGTTCTAGGATCAGTCATGTCTGGTTGGCTTCCAGTGTATGATACAATGCATGGAATAAGAGGAGAAGTTAATATTATTGTGAAAGTTGAATTGTTTCTAGATTTTAATAAATTTAGGCAATCATCATGTGGTGTTACATTTTTTTATTGTAAGTATTTTTCCTATTACTTATTAATTTAGTGAAGTTAAATATTTTACTTTTTTTTAATATTATCTTTTAATTATTCATTTTATTGTTAAAGTATTTTATAAAGTTGATGACATTGATAAAAAAAATGTATCCAGGAATCGATATAAAACTATAATAACTCTATATTTCTCTGCTTATAAAACAATAATTAAACAATGAATTCTATTATTCGAAGCTCCCATTGTGCCACATGGCCACCATGCTCAAGTAATACATGGATTCGTTGAAGAACTAGTAGTTAGCGATGATCCGGAATATAAGTGGATTGATAAAATCAGAACTCCAAGAGCATCTAATGAAGCACGTCAGACACTCTTTTTAAAATTGAGCAATGAAGTTCAAAGAAAAATAGGTTTAAAAGCATTAGATCTTGGAGGAAATGCTGTTATAGGGTAAATTAATTGAAAGTGATTTAAAAAAGATAAATGAAAGATGTTTGTTAAATGTATATAATTTGTTGGCAGATATTTACAAAATTTTGATTTGGAAGGAGAATCCGGAATTGTTGCAAGAGGTATTGGCACAGTGGTCACTCTTGTGAAACTTCACGATTTTCAAAATTTTTTGGCTGAGACTGCAACTACAGACGAGTGAGTTCCTTTACTTTATTTTTGCAAAATTTTATTAATTACCGTGATATATACATAAACCAATAAATCATTTTAAATTTCACCTCATACGGTAAATGTAAATGTCAAACAATTTATCTTTCGTTGTTAATTAAAATAGTATCAATTGGAATTTATTTAGTATATTTTATTTATATAAAAATCATCTCTTATTTCTACACCATCCAAGAGTAAACTGAATAGTTGTATGAGGTTTAACAAAAATAACTCATGAAAGATTAAAATGAAAATTGCAATGTACATTCTATTGTATGAATTATAAAAAATATTGTGGTACTTTAATAATTAAGACAATTTTTTAACAAATTCAAGTAAGTTTGTAGGTCTGTAAATAGTAACTTTAAAAGAATTCATAATGTTGAGCATGTATAAATATCTATCAAAACAAATACTAAACTACGTATGTAATTCAATATCTTTTTTCATTTTTCTCCCCTTTACTCATTTGCATGCCACTGACAATAAAAAAAAATTTAAAAAATTAAAAATAAAAAAACCATCAATAATAAAACCAAAAAAAGATTTGGCTCGCAAATATTCAAATCTAATAAACTACAGTCACCAGACTGCTCGGAATCTGAAGACAGTCTTCGTTCGCCCCCTCATACAAATTATCATCACCATCACCATTACCACCATGCAGCCAACAATAGCAACGGCAACGGCAACGGCAACGGCAATGGCAACAGTAACGTCACTAATAATAGTCCCATATCTTCACCGACTGTGCTAAGCAATAAGTTTCCCCTTTACGGTGAAAATGTGCCTCTGCAGTCAATTACTCCATTAAAGGTTGCCGAGCTGAAGCAAACCTCCAGCCGTCACTCGTCAACCCAATTGTGGTCCAGCCCCGCCTCCAAGCGCGGTCCCCAGATTGGCTCCAGTCTCTCCCTCACGAGCGACGTCATCGACGAAGCCTCGATGAGGGCGATGCTTGCCCTCGAGGACATGCGAGGGGAACCTATGACTAGTAGATTTTCGCGCAGCCTCAAGACTCTTCGTTACCTGCCCCAGAGTGTTCTCTCAAGACGCGGCCTTTTGAGGCCCAAAATAGGTGATTCGCTGGACGAGGAGAGCGATCTCGATAGCACTTACTCAAGCACGTGGTCCGTGTGCGGCTCTGACTCTGCCAAGTCCTCTATCGTTGACTTTCAGAAGTCCATGAGAAAAAAAAAATTTCGACACAGGAAGGCCACTGGCGAGGGCATAGCCGCCATGCTCATCAGGTCCGTGCATGTTGGTGGCCCACTACTTGATAGCGTCAAGGTATAATTGTTATGCGAGATATCCACAGGCAAATCAGCATTTCGAGAAGAATCGATGTCGGTTGATTTTGTTGGAATGTAGAGTAGCCTTGTTAAAAGTTTTAACTTTCTGCAAATCAGCGTAACAATACAATACAATGATTTGGACGATGTCCGTACTTTACTTCTGCTTTATCTATATGTGGTGTAGATAAGCGAACTTGTCTTAGTTTAAAACCAATTGATATGCATATTTGAAGACTTTCAAATATTGTAAAATTAAGAGATATTAGAATGATTAATTGTTGTAGGTTGCGTGATCCGGTATTATGTAATTACTACTGAATTTGAGATTTTCTCTGAATGTTTCATTTAAATATAAATTTAATTCGGTAAAGTTATTTTTGACATTGTATTTGTCAATTTTATATTAAACGAGCGTAAGAGAAGAAATAAGAGAGGGTACCAAATCACATATTAAATAGACGGAAAATATAGAAATATTATAAAAATTATGGAATAATTATGTCATTTTTAAAGCATCTTTCAATCACTTCGAAATATAAATATTTCATTCAATGAACGCGATCCAATTCGATACATTCTTAATAATCGCTTCAATTAATCCAACTAAAGGAGGACCGAGAGACACCTGTACCGTCTCCTGTCAATTTCATAGACGAAGAGATTGCTAATCAGCAAGACACCGCATCTCCGTCGAAAAGCAATAATAACTTTGAAGATTCGAGAAGTGTATTAGAGGAGCCTGATAAGCCGAGGCACGAATCCGCGGAAAAAGAGGACAAGAGTGTCTTACTTGTAGCCTACTCGAAACTCAAATTATCAGAGGAAAATGACGCGATACCATCTATTATGTCGTCAGAGACTGACACATCAAGCTCCGAGCGCGTCGACGGTGTCGACGATGACGAGGATGATGAGGAGCTCTCGGAATCAAGTACTAATTACAATATACTCGACGATACGCTACCCTTGCTAGATCCAAGCTCATCCGATATTGAAAACTACCCGACGTTCGGCGAGTCCCAAATCCAGCTCTGCTCAGCATCGCAGTCGAAATTCACTTCCCGTACGAAAATGACAAAGCTTTTGATAAATGCGAATCAATACTTTATTCGATACTAAATTATAAACTCATTTCTGTTGTACTTCATCAATATACACTCTATCATATTTTTGATTCTTTAATTATAATTCCGATGTGCAATTAGAACAAGAAAGTTAAACTAAGAGAAAAGATTTACCTTAATACAAGATTGATGAATTATTGATGAAACTACATATTTTGAAAGTTTAGAAATTAATATGAGCATTAATTATTTGTGTTTTTATCATTTTTATTTTTGAATTATAATTGTGTTAATCATTTGAGCATATTTGGATAAAATAATTTTTCACTTGTTTTAAAGATTTTAATTACGTCTCATTGTGAAAATAATGTTATTCTAATGAAATATTTCAACAAACTACTAACACTTCATTTATTTAGCTTAATTAGACAACTTAGATTTATATAACTTGAATGAAATATGAAAAACTATGATAAACAGTATTCTTCTTTATGTTTAAAAGCAACGTATTATAATTAATCAAATATAGTCATAGTAAAACACGATTGATTAATATAAGAATTAATGAAAAAGTGAATTGATATTTACTGATTATTTTAATTTTTATTTTGATGAAAGTTGTAATCGTTGCTTACAGGATACAGTAAAAGTTTGATATAAATTAGTGTATCACAAATTTACTAAACTGATTATCATTTTAGATACTATGTCATTTTATCAGTTAATCACATCAATGCCTGCATCAATCATTTTCTTATACTTACTTGACTGGAAGCTTGTAATAATATTTCATTTTCGTACGGGAATCTTCGATATATTTTTCAGAACTAACCATGAAAGAAGATGAAGAATCGAATTTGATTGCCCAGAATGTAGATGAAACTTCAACAATTCCAGCTACGATCACTAATGAGGCAAATAATCTTTTATCTGTAGAAGATGTTCTATCTTCTGAGTTTTCTTCAGATATTGATTCCGATTTACCTTTGGAAGCAATTTCAAACGACCATAAATCAAAGAAAACAAAAAAACTCTCGTCTAGTTTGAAAATGCTGCAACTTGCAGATCAAGAAGAACACCAAAAATCCGAATTATCACATGTGTCTGTTCCATTTGATTTATCAAATAATTCTTTAGAAGAACAGAAAAATCATTTATCAATGAACGATAATCAACTGACAAATTGCATTTTACCAGAACAATCGCAAAAGAATAATAAACTTATAAGACATCGATTGTATAAGCAATTATCAGCTACCCAACTAGATGAAGATGCTCTCACAGAATCGTCTGATGATGATTATTATAAGAAAAAACATCTACGATCGTATAAAAATCCAGAAAAGAAGTCACTTATGAATTTAAATGACGATCAGTATCAGTCAAATTCGACAGATCAATTGGAAAAACAGTCTCGGCGACTCGAGCGTGCTAAAACTGTAATTTACAAAGACCTAAAAGAGAACAAGGAAAATAATCTTTTGGACCTGAGTAATAAAGAGCTATTATCTATTTCACCTCCACTTTCACCGACTATTATCAATCTTCCTTCACTAGTTACGAATTCTGCCGATACTACCGATGCGAATCATTTACAGGTCCCCAGTGTAAATCTCAAAGACATAATATCTAAAAGTCCTTTTCCTGCTAATGAGGTATCTTTCGCCGAAGATGCTCAGGTAGTTGAGATGTTAAATAAAAAGTATAGACAATCATGTATGCTAGATCTTATTAAGATTATCGATGCAAAAATGTTTATGCATCATCATTCGCATATAGAGTCAATGAGGCATCGCAAACATGTAACTAGTATCGGGAAATCTCCGTCTCCAGATTCCATTCATCGGAAGATTTTCCCTCGATCAAAATCCCCGGATATGTCTAGTATAAGCCATCGCCATCACGGTCTTCATTCTCCTTATACATCATCAACTTCGATCCATAATCTGATCAAACACTCACAGAAAAATCATCATTTCTCGTCTGAATGTTTAACGGATAATCACCCAACCTCAAACTTCGAAATGCAATATTTTCCCGAAAAAGTTGAGGAAGTTGTAGTTGTATCGACTGCTGAAGCCTTAGCTCAAGCGAAACCTTTTAATAATGAGGTGATTGATAAAAGCGACCTAGAGATGCGGGCCCTGAAAACCGCCGAGAGCTCGAGCATCGCAAATCTTACAATTTTTGAAAACATTGCTACTACTTCCATTAGCACAATGCCCAATACTATTCCTACTACTATTACTACTTATACTAATGTCTCTGCAACTAAACCAACTAACACGGCTAATGCAACTGACAATCTGTGTGTACCCCATTCACCATCCATACGTAGGCAACAGAATCAGCAGAACCAAAATCAGGAAACACAACAGCAATCGATCAGTCCATGTGGTAATCAGCAACAGCTGAAGACAGCACATTCGCCCGCATCGAAAAATCCTGGTATACCGATGCATCGCAGATCCAGCGATTCGGATTTAAGCATAACACCTAAAGGTCAGTATTTATCCTTCATACATAATCCTTGCAATTTTAAACATATCTTATGCAATCTCATCAACTGTCTTTTATGCGCCAATAATTTTGTAAGTATTGTCATGTAGTCTTTACGAATGAACTTCTTTAAGTTTCCTTCTACATGCAAAATTGCTAAACTAGAAGATATTTGAATTCATTGAAAATTATTTGTGCATTACAAAAGCAGTAGATTATTTTACAAATAATGATAATATATATATATATATATATATATACATCCTTTTACCTATTTTTGCTTTCTGTTGCATTCGCGTTGTTATTGCATACCAGCAGGATTTTGTAAATTCTTTCGCGAACGTGAGTACCAACTAAACGATGGTCAATTATATTCAATGTTTTTATTGTCAGTTTTTTACGTTTCCAAAATTTCTAACTATCCTTATCATACCATAGATCAAATTTTATTTTTATGTCTATTAACAAATTACGCTTAATTATATGTCTTTACAAGAATAAGAATTCTGGCAAATACTTAAAAAAATTTCTTTTTATTCAATATACATAGTAGTACAATTCTTCGATCGAGCTTCTATATTTAATTCAAATATATTTAAATACTCTATTTAAATGTTTATTTAAATGTTCTATATTGAAAATATAATATATTTAATTTCCATATGAGATTTTAATTTTAAATAATAAAAAGTTACGAACATTTGAGAAATTATAAAAATTTAAGTCCTTATTTTTAAAATTATAAACTACGATTATTTTATTACATAATTGTATTATAAAACAATCATTTTTATTATTTTTAAATGAGGTATTCGTTAAAAGATCGTTCATTAGATTACCTCATTCATAATGTTTGACGGATATTTAATTTACATAGGATTATACCATTGTTGAGAAACGAATGTTCAAAGACATCCTTTAATTTGACAAAAAAATATTAAAATTAAATGTGTGTTATTACAAATGAATTAAACCTTATAGATAATATTGTCATGAAGAAGGGCAGATCTTGCAAACTTCGTTCAGATCGCGGATACCTTTCAAAATTGACACTCAGCGACAGAAGTTCAGGTTTCATAAAATAAAATAAAAAATGACATTCTATTATTATTTATATACATATCCTTAAGTATTGTAAGTAGTATTTTTGATGTTTGTTCGTATTTATATATATGAATTTGCAAGTTTAAAATAACATGAAAATTTCTTCAATATTAGCATTGATTAAATTATCTATAATAACAATTAAATATACGTATAATTTATTTTAATAGTATAGAAAAAGTTTTTAATAACTTAAATAAACGCATTTTCAAAATACAGTCAAATAATGTACAAATTTATTTTCGGTTTATTAAATTATGAAATTTTATGATATTGGTGAATTTCTTATTGGTCTCATTTAAATTCGTGTTTTCATTTATTGTACATATATTATGATTAATTAAGAATTGTATTATTTGTAGCCAGCATTTTTTATATAATTTAATAAATTAATAATTTCTTAGAAGAAATTTTAATTTTACAAATAGTGCAAATAAAAAAATTATAAATCGTTATATTATTTATGGTTATTTGTAAATATTTTAATACTCAAATAATTTAAAATTTTATCATAATGGGTGCTTTGCTATATTTGCTTGCAAATAATTTACAATTATAATTTAAAAAAAAAATAACCAAATTAGATGTTTTAAAAAATATAATTACTCAACTAACGGAAGTCTAAATCTATAAGTTTTAGTTTTAATATTTAAAAGATCTAAATGATTACAGTTTATTAAAATTATTAGGAAAATATATACTAAATTTCTTACAGGAAATTATTTGAAATTAAAAAAAAAAAAATATTTAAACTTTTTTATTATTATACGTTGAGTCTAACAAATTAATATTTATTTTTAAATTTGTATAATATAAATGGAATCTTGATAATAGAGTAATGTAATATTGCAGAAATATAACTATTTTGATAATTTAAATATGAATATAATTAAAATAATTGAATATGATTGGATATTTACAATAAAATTTGATGTTTACTCTCCTTTTATTTTTTACCTTCTATATGACTAATCTTTAAATTAATTTCTCTATTTGATGTAAAGTAAACAAGTTTCTAATAAACTTTTATAATACCTGATATACACTACATTTGCACACTTGTATCGTAATATACAATATCTACGTTCTTTATGTACGCATGAATATTTTACTGAATGGCGTAACATTAATTTTTGTTTGTATTTTAAACGAGAATCAATATTTATGTATTATATTTATGGAATGGAAAATGTTAACAAATCCAAAACTAAATACTGAATTATTCATAAATTAACATAGTTATATTAAAACCGACAAAACTATAATATATAGGAAACGTTTTTATAGAATAAAAAAATAATACTTAGAAAAGATATTATAATAATTTATGCATATTTACACAAATACTTATATGTAGTTAAAAACTTAAACATTGTTTGGTAACAACGTACATTGTCAAAAAGTCGTAAATCATTTTTTCTATATTATAATTAAATATTGAAAATCTTTCATTTTAATAAAAAATTTATTTCTAAATAAAATCAAATTAACAGCATTAAGGTAACATATAAAAATCATTATTATATTATAACGATTTTTATGAATTTCTAAATTTGTTTGTGTAAACAATTTTCAAAATTTTCAAATAATTTAAATTTATGTTCAAAAGATAAAATTCTCTCACAATAAACTTAAATATGCATGTGTTATTATTACATTTGTAAAAGTTATTTCGTGTAGAAGTTCTATTTAATGTAATATTTACAAAAACCTATATTATTTCAAATTAATTGCAATTTTACTTACATTTTTTTTTAAATTATTCTTACTTTATATTGATTGATCGTTTAATTCTTTGTTTGCATTTACGATAAATTATTTCATTATGAAAGTTTACAATTTAATATGATTTAAATAATGTAGTATAATAAGATTTAAATTAAGTTATCATTTTTTAATAAACAAGTGACATCATTTTACCTCTTGAAAACTTCAATAATTGTGCTACGAAGTAGTTAGCAATTGTATATTTTCCTTTCTTTATTATATTGATATTTTAAGTGACATTTAATACCGTCATAATAAAAATTAAATGTTTAAATATTGTTTTTTTGATAATTATACCGGATTCGTTATTTTTATATAAATAGGCGTGCAATTATATATAAAACCTAATTTTTTTCAATTTCTTGAATTGTAATATTTCTTATTTATTACATTTTACGGTGCCGAAGTATTAACTACTTCCATATTACAAAAGTATTGTAATTTAACGAATTTTATAAATAATTCATAAATTTGATAAATAAAAATGAAATAACAATACATAGCAGGTGTTACTCCATATAAAAATACATAATCTAATGAACCACAATGTAAGTTAAATGTTTATTCTATTTTAACTGTAGTGGCGTTGGTATTGAAGAGTGAGTGAGTGAGAGAGAGAGAGAGAGAGAGAGAGAGAGAGAGAGAAATTTGTGATTCGAGTTCTGCACTTGAAATCGATGCCAATTTTATCGTTGGAGGTCATAGAACTCTGTTGTTCCTTTGTTTTTATCGAATTTGTCAAAATTTCTAATTATTTTATTTTTCATCGTATCAATCAATCATCGTGACCATATAAAAAGTCTCCACTCTCAAGTTTGGTTGTATACCCTCCGCCTCGTTGAAATGTTTCCACCCTCATTATATGTTACTAGTGTACCACTGACGATACATTTCTAATAATCTGCTGGTACATCATCAGAGGGTTCTCACTTGCAGTTTTTCATCGGCGAACAAATTTGATTTGGTTTTTGTGCCTTGAATGCGAGTCTTATTGAAATTTGCATTCAGTAAATTATTATTGAAAATGCATTCAGTGCATTCAGGATAGTTTTATCGCGCGTTTATATTGTTAATCGGATATACGTTTGTTTATACATATATTCCGTCGTACATGTGTGGATCGCACTCATACATAATAATACATAAAAACCTCTATCTGCTTAGAGAAGAGTATTTCTAATCTAATGAAATCGACAAATTCTAAAGAGTATTTCTAAATTGTACCCTCTATTTTTATTCATTAATAATAATTGAATGTACAAATTTCATTTTCATTTTGTTTTTTTTTTTCTTTTCTTTTTTAAAAATATACATGGTGTTAATGAAAATAGACTTCATCTGTAAAATTGCATGTAATACAGTTTACCTTTAAAAGCAATCTACTATGATATTATCTATATCCTTAAAAAGTATTTACTTCTTTAATTAGCTTATACAGTTATGCAATGCGCACAAAAAAAATTCAGTGATGCAATTTCAATCGATTATTTTGATTTATTTGATTATAATAATTGACTATTTAGCTTTTAATGTGAACTTTTTTCTCCGTATATACAAAATACCGTCACTAAATAATCACTAATTCGTACAAAGTTTTTGACTAAAAGAAAAATTAATTACTCTTTGAATCAAGAAAACATACAAAATAAATGGGAAAAAGTCGACAATTAGCATTGTTAGTTGCAAACCACCTCTTAGATAAAGACACTTTTTCTCAAAAAAAAAAAAAATAATAATAATTGCACTGTTTCGAAAGACACGCATCCCTACTCTTACAAGTATTGATAAAAAAAATGCCTGGAAGAGAATAATATCACATGTAATTCAAATAACCAATATACGCATCATGTTTTTTACGTGACCACAGGAAATTCATTGACGGGTAGTGACCGTTCAATGGGTGGCTACTTGAAACCGTCGTCGGCCATTGTTAGGACGATGAATCAGGAAGCTCTGGAGATGCTCGAGTACCCGTTCATAACGATGCAACAATATCCACCTGGCTTTGTTTTGCATATAGGTGAGTTTCTTAAACATTGCATTCTTTTTATTACAAAGCATGAGAGTACTTTTGTCATAGAAGCCCTTTTAAATGGGATACGACATTTTTGCTTATAAACGAAGACTCGCATCTTAGTATTATGAATAGTTGTCTTTTGAAAGGATCTTTTTTTTATGTTATAATATTTCAGGTATCTTATTATTCTTATTGACTCTTAATTTAAATAGTAAATTTATGATGCTACGCACTTTGATATTATAATTCACAAATTGTGTATTCCTAAAAAAAGTATTAATGAAAATATTCTTATTGGATTGTAAAATTAATTATTTTCAAGGTGGCCTTGTTAGTGCAAGATCAGTAAAACTTTTAGAAAGAATTAGCAACTTGGAGGAGCCCGAGGGAAGAGATTCTTGGTGGACGGAAATTAGAATGGAAGTTCGCTCTCATGCTCGATCTCTCGCCTGTAACGTCGTTATAGGATATAAAGAAGAAACAAGTATTTGGTAAATGACAAAAGTTTGATATCTTCTTGGTTACTCGTTCATCTTTCATCTTGTACTTTCAAAACTGAAATTTAAATTATAAAAGTTAAATTTAGCTGTATAGCACGTCAATTGTATTATACTTAGAAACAAATTTTCTTAATTAATGTGACTAAAATCTCACGCTTACATAATAAAAATATATATTTTGTTCTCTCGGTACTTGACTTTTAAATTTTCTTCGGAGCAAATATGATTTTCTTTAACAAATTACAACTCGTATTAAAATCGATTAAGGATAAAGCTAGTACATAAAATACAATCTTATATCGATGTTTTCTTTTATGACAATTATAATTTTTCTATTTAACAATTTTCCTCCTGAAAGTAATTACATAATTATTTAGAAATTTATATCAAACAATATTTATAAGAAAAATCTTCTGTTATATCCACAAATAGTGATGACGTCTGTGTGCTGAGCGGTTCGGGCACGGCCGCTGTAATAAATCTGCATAGCACGGGTCAGGACCAGGACAACGTTCTTATAACTCATGTTCAAGGTTTAATGACGGCCTCCACGGAGTCTGATAAAGGCGCTACCGTCGTGTCTGATAAAGTCCAGAATCCGAAGAATCCGGCTAAAGATATTTACGAAGCATTACCCCAACAACAGCAGCAGCAGCAACAGCAGCAGCAGCAGCAGCAGCAGCAGCAGACACCAGCTACACCGGCGGCGACCACCGGGTCATTAAATCATCAGATGCCAAAATCGAAGCAGAGACATTCTTCTGAGAGCAATGAGCATGAGCAGCCTTATTCGTCCTCATTGAGTGGATGCAACATCTGCCACTTGCCCTATAATAAATCCAGCATGAGCTTTCAGGTTATTGCAAATCTACTGCACTAGATTGCTTGCAATAGATTGTTCTCATAGTAACAACTTCGTTTAAAAGATACAAGCATACAATTAACATAATGCATTTGAACAATAAAGTTATACGGGTGATGCTTTAGAAAAAGTACGCGTAGATTATTTTATCTCGTATATGCGTACCTAAAAGAAATAAATATTCCATTTCTAAGGTTTGTTTACGTTTTTATATTTTAGGCATCATGTAAATAAAAGACCTCGTATATATTCATATGAAAAGTAATTAATGTTAAAAACTAATTAAATAATTTACTTCTTCATTTTGTTGATCATTGGCGGTTTTGTTTATTTAAATGATTTTTTTAAAACTTAAGAGGCCCATTTTAAAACAAGATTCAAGACAGAAATAACAAAAAATTTAAGTTACGTATTCTTACGGCAATGTATTTATAAAATAACTTTTTAATTTCTGTACAATAAAATGTCGTTGATATTATCCTTTATTAATACAATTCATTATATTCTCAATACAAATAATAAAAGTATATCTGCGGAAAAATTAAAAACAAAAGACTCGATAACTTTTCGATATTTACATTATTAACGTGCTCGTTTTTATGGAAGTTTTACTAAGGGCTACAATAGAATTTTATAGTACAGTGTAAGACAATAAGATGCATTAAGATAAGTATAAGCAGCTATTTTAATAATAAGAACAATTTTATTAAAGCGACGCGTAATATACAATCAAATTTTTTTTTTTAATTTGAAGCCATAGTTTATTTAATAATTAAGTTTTATCGCATTTAATACTTTAAAACGCAGAAAGTTACATACGCGTATACGTTCGACACAAAATAAAAAAAATTACTTGCTCGACCTTTCTAACTGACTAATTATATCGCGACGACCATTTCTAATCTTTTACATTTCTCACAAATATTGATGAATCAATGCACAGGTGCACGTGTCGAAATGCGCGATCTGCCGACGCGCCAAAGTTCCGGACGTGCTGTTCACAACGGTCGATCTACCGGAGAACTTACCAATGACCGGTCGCGGCAGCTTCATCCAAGCGATCGTCTGCAAGGCGAAGAAGGACTTGCGTGGCGAGCTCAATGCCAAGGAAATCTCCGATTGTCTGCCTTTCCTCGAGTACGAGCTACACAGTCTCCTGCTTAATAAGCTACGCATGCGCGGTATGAACGCGGCCTTCGGCCTCAAGGTTCAGGTATCAATTGGCGAGCGACTTGTGATCGGCATGGCTACTGGTACCGCTGTCTACCTCACAGCTCTGCCGCCGCCCTCATTACCCCAGATCGCCACCGGTAATTCCTGGCACAATGATGATCAGCTTGTCGAGATACAGAAGAGCCTCGTAGACACTGTTAAAAAAAATATGGAATTTTATCAGCTAAAGCCACTTCCTGTAAGATACTTTCCTCCTGCTTATGATTCGTTCGTTTATATTAAAAAATTTTGAACTATTTTCTATAATAAACGGACAGTTAAAGTGTAATAAAAAAAATTAGGAGTAAAATGTTAATTTTATAATCAATTTTCTTTTATAATTGTTAGGCGCATTTTAAATATAATTTATTTATGATGTTTAAAATTGATTTGATGCGCACACATTTTATTTAGTATATACGAAATAGTGATCAAAATATGATTAAATCTATGAATATACTGTGTGAAGATTATTTAATAATTAATAATAATGAATTGTTTGAACTTTTGAGGAAGTGGAAAACGGTCGTTCTATGTCAGACACAGATGAATCGGAGGACGAACTACCAGAGCTGGACTTGGGATTGGGTATGAAAGACGTTTGTGTTTTAGAAGTTGATGACGTCGAAGATATGGATCGTATAACTTTATTGATGGATGAAAGACCTCCGAACGATTTTCACGTAGTCAATACGGAAACGATACCTGGACTCGAAGATCTTGAAATTGTGCGCAATCTTCAAATGTTTACACAGGTATTTTGCATTATTTTAGAAATCCAAATAACGAATAATATTTTTTTGTAATAATTGAAAATAAATAAAGTATTTTAAACGATATTATTTTGAAATAAGTGGGTTTTTACAATACATATCAATAATATCACGTAAACTAGAAGAAAAAAAATGTAAATTTATATATTGGCTAGAAAGTTAATACGAAATACTTAATGATCAGTATAAAAATATAATTAAGTATTTATAATAATTTGTTGGCCAGCAGTTTAATAAACAAAATAATCTACATTTCATATAACGTATTTTTAGTTTAAAATGGTACGTAATAAAATTTCAATCAAAAATTCAACACTTATCTTGTACTAATATAGTTTATATTTTTCTTTTATATTAATTTTATATTCGTCCATTATCGTGAATGCAAAATTCTAAATTTTTTTGTTCGTTCTGAGTTATTCTTGTTCTTAAATACAAACAGGCAAAAGGAGAAAGAGAGAGCCTCCACGCACACAATTATATATTTATTATATATTAATTCTTTAATCGCTTAATTTTTTTATTGTTGATATTGTATTGACTAGTTCTGTTATTTGATTATACAGAATAAATGTAGCGTCATTATTTGTCTGTATAATTGTATGTAAAATACTCTTGGCTACTTCCATAATAGTTTTCAATAAATTCACTCCGAGTTTATTTATATTCATCTTTGATCTTTACTTCATTTTGTACTCTTCGGCTTTTCAATTAGCTGTGATCAACTTTGATCTCTACGTTCTGAGTTTATCATATTTATGCTCATTCTGATCGTAATTAAAAAAAAAAATGCCTAGAATTTCAACGACTGAAGTATACAGGTGAGTATTCGAAGAATTATTCGTTTATCATTCTATAAAATATTGTTCCTGCTCACGGAAACGACATTTTCGATTTCGGTTATTGATACTCTTTCCATTCCTGACACTTATGCTTCATAAATTATATTCTTGTCTGTGAAATGAAGATGAGATTTTCTTAAACTTGTGTAAGTACTTGTACCGATACTATCTGTAATCGTAGATCGTTCAGGATACCATGTATCGCAAACTGTATTCTCAATGACAAAATCTCGAAATACCGTAGACGCTGAATTTGCATTAATAAAATATTTTTACCTTCTTAATTTAATTCTTATCGACTACGAATACGAAGATAACAGATTACATATTATTTTTTTATTTTATATTTTTATTTTATATATTTTATCAACAATATAGATTTGTCCTTGATGTCCTTATTTGTGAAAAAAGTTTTCAATATATGTTCAATATGTTTTCTTCAAAGTTATATCTAATTCTTTCATATATTTTATTTGTCTTTATATGCACGTAAATAAACTAATTACATTAAACATATTTAAATATATAATTAATAATTGCTTTATAATAATAATAGTGTTAATGATGAAAAAAATGCTAACTATAATTGTGGTTATAATAATAGATTTTAATTTATACTGATATAAACAAATTTGTTAGCGCATTCTGTTGGTATATTGTTCTACTATCATACCAGTTGAAAAATGCAATATTACAAATATTTCTTCGTACAATGTAAAAGTGTCCAAACATTAATTATTGCAGATAACAAGTAAAAGAAATAAATCGAATAGATAAGTTTATAGGGAACAAAGCGTAATTTGACTGAACTTACGGAAATGAATTCGCAGCTCTCACGGGCCAAGATTCCCACGGGACAGTCAGGCCTGATGCCCTCCAAATACTTTGCTCGGGTACTACAGACGGTGTACTTTAAGTTGAGACGTATGGTGCCGTGTGCGCTTTGCGATCTGCAGTTCAAAATCGCCATGCCCGAGCAGGATGAAATACAATTGTCGGTAGTTGGGATGGCTTTGGGGCTTGGTGAGCCTACCAAATACAACAAAGTACGCAGAAAAATACTTTCACATTCGGTGAGCAAAGACCAAGTGAAGCGAATCGGTAAATATGAGGTTTTTTATTTAATACGAGATTATGTACGAAACATATGCGGATAATTAAATAGTTAGTGTCGTCAGTTCGGTTCATTGCGATTCACTTTATGACAGTAAGCATGTAAAATTATGTAAAATCATCTCAATGCGGTTGATGATTATAATATATTTTTTTTAAAGTTTTGTTTTAAAAAATTATGGTTATTTAAGAATTCGACGTAATACATAAGATTAAGATAATATTTATTTTAGATATCGTAAATCACATTATCATGTTAATTATTATGTTACATGATTAAAAATGTTTTTTCTCAAGAAAAATCAAAACTGTCCGAAATGAAAAGTTGTTTATCAATTCGAATTATTATAATTTTTCTCGATACAATTGTAGAAGCTTAAATAGATGTTTTCATCACAATCATATTATATTTATGTAATTGTATTTCAAATTTATCGACGTAATTAATAAGATTAATATAATGATTAAAAAACTTTAACTCACATAGCTAAATATAAAAGTTTCGATGTTTCATATATATAGGGCTCATATATACACAGGCAAAATATAAGATATTTAAAAATTTAAAGATATGTATTTTATTTTACTTATATTTAAAATCATTGAATTCGCTTGCTTTATATTTATTATTATCTACAATTTTACTATCACTTTTAACTAAGATTTTCTCACGTCTCCTTTGAGATTACTAATGTATCTACAAAGTATTATTTGACATTTTGTATAATTACTTGAATAAATAAATTATTTATTTAAGCGTTAAATAAGTATTAAATTAAATAAATGTTTATTTAAATTTTAAATTCATTTTTTATTTTAATAAGTTATATATTAAAATGCTTTTCATTAACATATATACCCATCAATAATGAGTTTCTGTAAGAATTGTTATAAAATTATAAGAACTGACATAAGAAAAATCGTTAATGCATTTTTTCATCAACCAAATAAAATATAAATGATAAGAATTTGAAAATAAAATGCAAGCGTTTAGTGCTTAAGCTCTTCAAAATATAGATTTTAAAGGAATACGTATTTAAAAGGAATTGCCATTTTAAAAATCACATGCAATTCATTACAGACGATAACGATATGATATTCAGCCTTGATGAGGATCACGCCGAAAATTTAAACATCAGCGATCCTGTGCCAATTAGCTCAAATACTTCAAATACGCAGTCAACAATGCTATATGCTACAATGCCACAGAAGCCGCGGTCGCGTTCTCCTCTCAGGATCAAGCACACCACCCACAGGCATAAGCACGTAAAGTGCCTTTTAAAATTAAAATAGCCGACATTTCACATAAATTCATAACTTTCAAATTATATTTATTTAATTAAGTAAAAAGAAACGAGTGTTTAATTTGATTAAATCAACTTTAATTTAAACCGTCCGGGAATGTAAGGACAGGCCGGCTTGTCGAGTTTTACAATTGAATATTATTAATGAATGTTAATATTGACGCACTCGTGTTAGCCTGGTAATTGTATGTAATTTCGATAATTGAAAATGGAATGTTCATAAAAATATTTAAATTTGTACTATTATTCAGTTTAATTCATTGTATTCGAGCATTAAAATAAAAACGAACTCTTATATACTATAGAAAATACGCAATTGCATTTCATTTAATTATCGCATTAAAATGCATACGCACGCGCGCTCACAGTAAAACTAACTTTAAATCGATACAAAAATAGCTTGCGTTAAACACTTTCATAGAAGCAATTTTACTTGGCTTTTATTTACATTAACATTTTATTTTCAGGTGCCACTAAAAGAAAGATATGGTGTAGATATTACTCCATTATCTTATCTTCCTGGTGGCCGAATTGAGAGGTACTTGGGAAATTTGAATTTCTTCTTCATTAGAGAATCAAATTCTATTCGAGAGGTAAGGCTACTTATTCCTTTATATTGAACAAAACAATGCTATTTCTTAAAATAAAATCTGGAAACGGTTATTTTATTATACTGTGTTTTAGAATGGAGGTCTCAGTGGTTTCATTCACAGTTTCGTTACTGAAGTGTTGTCCATAATTCGAGCTCACGTTACGGCACTCGGAGGTAATGCGATGGTTGCTTTCTTCATGACTCAGTGTGTTTTGCTGCATAGTCCTCATAAAAATCAGGTAAAAAAAATAAGGTTTTTTTTTTAATAAAACGATAATATTAATTGAATGGCATTTAATGATTATTATAACACTGAAGTCATCTATAATTTGCCTCGTCTTTCAAGATTTAATTTTATAATGTATCTTGTTATTGTCTAAAAGCTATTCTCAATTACTTAAATGCTCATTGAAGAAATCTATGCTTTTGAATACCCTAAAATATATATTTATATATTTGCAAAGAGTATGCATAGAATTGTTTTAATGGAACCTTTACTTTAATTATGCTATCGATTATTGAAGCCAAATTGTCAATTATTATTATTTTAGCTATTTAAACATTTTAAATATTTTAATATTTTTAAACAAATTTAAAATAATAGAAAAGCAAGACATAGAAAATCCAATGTGCAATCCACATAAGGAAACTTATGTATTATATCAAATAAGTATAATTCTCAGGGAATAAATACTTCAAATAAATACTTTGGGAATGTTTTTTGACTTGTATATTAGTACTAGTAAATTGTTGTGTATTAGTATGAGAAAACCTAAGTGTACGAATGAGGTATAAATTTGTTATTCAATCCTATAACGATTAATTTACTTCATAGTATATCATATTATTTACCACACTTCAATGATACTTCATGTCAATACAACACGTAGCGACAAATAACAACCGAATAAGTTGAGCTGCATTTGCTCCGTTACTTTTTAGGGCCAATGTTTAATAAATGTGGGTGGAGATGTAGTGAACGTGTCATATTTTGGTAATGACAAGCAGCAGCAGATGTCGGTATCCGCCCTCGGGGGTAACTGCTGACCCCAGCCGCCCCACTCAGCACCACCTTAACTTCGACGCATCACGCGCCTCTTCAACTTTTTCGGATCCCGACGAGGCGTTGAATTCTTCGGTCTTCCGTCATACTGGAATTAATTGTACAAACGTACGTATCTGCTCCTTGTAACGAATAGTAGAAGATTCTAAATAAAACAATTATTTATATTTAGTCTAGTCTAGAGTCGAAGCAAGCGAATTAGTCTCAACAAATTTAATAAAAAGAGGGTTTATCGCTGTCGGCCAATATACTTATATCCGATTATATTCACTGATTTTCTTAATGATTTTTACTTTGTTATAATGTTGGCGGAATTTTCTCACAGTTTATTCTCTCAATATTGAAATTTTCACATGAACTATAATTTTATAAACACGTTGGATTGTACATTTATTGACAATAGTATTTTTATTTTTGCTTTATTTGGAAATTTTATATTATTGGTATTTCTGGAGTCATGTTCGAATATTAACGTACATGGTTAACAAAACTGGTCTTCGACGAGAATCCAGTTATTATTCTATTTTATCTTATTTATATTTTTAATACAATTCGTCTGCTTTATTTTTAGTATTTAATTAAATTTTATTCCCTTACATATTTTCTTTTCGCGGCAGTATTAATTTTCTCGATAAATTTCTTTTTACAACAGTTTGTTTTTAAATTTCATTAGTTATCACTTTCATAATCATATAAGAGTCATATAATAAATTGATTTATGAACATTATAATATCAGTTTACCGACTTTATTTAAAATATACGATGGACAAGCAAATAAATAAATTGTTAATGCTATTTAAAATTTAACATCAGATATAATAGTTCGATATGACTAATAAAACTCAAAATAGTTGGGGTGCATATATCCAAGGTCACTGACAATTTTATTGATTATAATTATGAAGAATCAATTTTGCCGCTCGTATTGCTCAATTTTTTGAATGAATTAAGTAATTATAAATATAAGAAGTTAGTGCGACAAATTTTCCTTTCAGGTTCTCATAGTTAAGTTTAAATGAAACAATGAATATCCTCTTTATTTTTTAATTCAATCGTATTAGCACTTTAAAGATTTTTTAAAAGCAAACTGCAAAGTTGCTTCATTTTGTCCAAGAAGAGCAACTGTAGCAAATTTATTTTTTAAACTATTTGATAATCCTAATCAATTTGTTCATTGTAATTCAGTTAAATTGTAATTTAGAATTTTCATACCATATTTTTATGGCTGATGCAAATCTATATAAATTTTTATGGTACGTGAGACTTTAGCTCTATATCAGTATAATATTAGAAGATAGATAATTAGTTCACATATTTTTAATAGAATAATAGCACAAACTTTTTTTATTATTCTTCATATTATTTTATTTTAAAATGTAAGGTATAGGTTAAAGTAAATAAATAAGTTAAATTCTAAGATGTAATGATACAAATGCTAAATTGCATTCTAAAACATCCAGAGCGCATATTCGTAAATTATTATTTATTTTTTCCTTTGTTGTATAAATGTTTGAATATTTCTTTATTGTTTAAAATTTCGAATACAGCAAGTTTATAAAATACAGTCGATTTAAAAAAAAGAACAATGTTTATGCAAATTTGTATATTGAATCAGACTGTTGAATTTGTTTACTAACTTAAGTCCTTTGAAAATAAAAAAACAATATGAGCTACCTTCATCATTTGTAGTGACGAACTATAAGATTATTAATTTGTTTAAACACTTAATTAGTAATCATCAAAGATGTAATTGACGATCCTGAATTATCGAAGTGTACTGAATTTTGATATATAGATAATACAATATAATAGGACATTTTTAGAAAGTTGTTGAAAATAAAATTTTTATATACAAAAAATATAATTATCATCAAAATAATAAAATGTAAGTAATAAACCCATAATTAATGAAAAATAAATTTAATATTACATTTAATATTCATAAGCATAATTTTGCGTGGTATTCCAAACTTCAAAAAGTGAATTCATTATTCGGCATTTACTCACTAATTCTTTAAATTCTTTGATCTTTAAAAAATTCTTTATTTTTATAATTATTAACAGAAATTACGATTATTTATATTTTTATCTATTTTTCATATTAATTGTTAAACTTTGATGTAAAATGTGTAAAATGATTTCAATTTTTATAAATATATAGCATTACTTTCAAACCTTTTTATTTTCAACTGTGTGTTTTTTAACGATAGCAACTCTTAGAAACGTTGAGTTTTTCTTAATTACGAGTGAAGTGTAGTTAATTTGTTTATAGAATATATTATTGATTTCTTATATAATTATCATATCGTTCAAATATAAATTAATCTTTTAATATATTATTATTTTAACGATTTTTCCTACACGGCTGAAATTCGATTAAATAGTGATTCCTCTTTATCATAGAAAACTCATGTTATACGTGATTTTATTTTTTGGTACAATTGAAATGTAACTAGATTGTGAAATTTTTATTTTCATAGAAAAAAACTGACTGTATTTTTGCATATTGAAAAATCTTTGAAAAATCTATTTACGTCAATTACAATTACTATAAAAGGGACACTTATGTTTGAATGCTTGGATATTTTTCTATGATTTTCTATAATTATTTTATTACATTTGGGGCCAATAAAGTAAGATAAAATTGTATGTAATCAATGGCAGCTATTATGGGATTATTTCGTTTGAGATGATTCTCAATTAATATGTTTATAAATCAAAAAAAAATTCTATAAATGTACAGTAAAGTTTAGATTAAGACAATGTGTCTCATATTTTTAATTTTATAAAATGATTATGGAATTTCAAATATTTTGTATGCTTATTAAAATTTTTTTTTTCGTGTATTAATTTCATAAATTACTATAAATATCATAAAGAGAGCTCATATATTTTTTTCTTTTAAAATGTAGGTTATTAAATTTCACCCTATAATATATTATACACGAACTACAATATTATTTCTAATATTTTATGTTATCGCTATTCCTATATGAATTAAATTGATGTATTTCATAAAGTATTTAATTCTCCATAAATTCAAATTTTATCATTACAAAACCTACATCTAGTTCGATAATATTTTTAATATAGATTGTTAGTAGTACTTTTTTTTGTATATATAAAGAAAATTGTATTTGTTAAATTGCATTTAAGAAATTATTATTGTACAAAAAATTTCTAGTTATTTTTTCTTAAAAAAATATATTTTTTAATGGTTGAAAGAATTTCATTGAAAATATCTAGTCAAATGTTTATTCAAATCAACAAATATTTTTTTCTATTCAATTTGTGAAATATACATTTTATCATAAATTATTAATTATGTGCTTAAAATAAATGCCTTGAAATAAGATACTTAGTTCCCTAATAATCCTATTAATAATAAATATGAATAATAATATTAATGATGAAAATAATAAAAATAAAATAATATTTAACACGTGCCAATAAAGTAATTTTAATAGTTTTATCCATGACGACGTTTGTTATTCAAATAAGTTGATATATATATATTGTTTCATTGCCAAAACTTACAGAATTTTAAAAAAACTATTGATAAATTTATATGTAGTCAAATTATTTGTTTTAAAACAAATACTTGCGTAATATAATAAAATATTATTCATTAAAGAATTCTTATTAAAGTTCTAAGTCATTTTTGATATTAATGAAAACTAAGCAGCTATTTTAAAAATGTATTTAGAAAATAAACGCAATTTTATATGGATGAAAAATAAAATTTCCGCCAAGTGTTACTTTTAGTTGTCGTGGTAAGCAGATATCAAAATTCGATTAAATAAATTGTCTTAGTTACCTTTGAACCAACGCTGACGTCCTCATATATTATGCTCAAATTTGCTGTTATTATTACATTGATAACGTGTACTTTTGAAGGATTATATTATAAATTATTTAATTCTCTTTTATTGTTTTAATTAATTATTTCAATTTTATTATTATTATTTATAACATTATATTTAAGCAAAAATTAACATATTTATAATATTTATATGAATTAAAATAGTTGCATATTTTTGTTTCCTTCTTTAAAATAAATTTTTTACAAATTTTTAACCTTAAAATATTATTTTATTTTAATCATGTTTCGTTATATATGTAAGTGTATGAAATAATAATCAAACTCATTTTAAATTTATTTTAGATATTTCTAAGTTATTGTTAATTCTAAAATATAAAAAAACTTAAAGCAATTCTAAAATCATAGAGGGTCAGCTGTGTTAGGTTCCATAATACCACCGAATGTTGTTCTTAACCTTGTACTTTAAATCACCATATAACTCAATTGTAATTGTTACAGTAGTACTTATAACTAAGAAATTAGACTTTTCACTTCTGCGTAAATGAGTCTAATAGCATCAGACTATTATCGATAAAACGGTAATGGTGTTTTTAGCAATATTAACTAATACACTGATAAAATTAAAAGAATTTCTAAACATCCCCATAAATAATATAAATATGCACGGGTAATTAACGATGAATTGTTAAAAATGCAAGTATATATTTCATGCACTTTTTTCGATATATGAAGGAAATTTGTATAATTTTATTTTTAACGTTTTGAGTATCACTATGTTAATATTTTCAAACTAACTTTGATTTTATCGAATTCTAAATTTGATGTTAATAATATTTGATGATAATAAGCATCACAAAAAATATACCGTGTTAAATATGTAAAAAATAATAATTTTGTTGTTGTTATTTTTATCATTTATGTCTTAAATAATTTTATATTGATCCATAAAGTAAATTGATAATGTAATAATCAATATTAGTAAATTGAATTTATATAAATAAAGAAATTCTCGCGTGTTTATACGTGTGTCATTTGCTTATTTATGAGTGATTATGGAATTATATAAGAAAAAAACTTTACTTTTTGTTTGAAGTGTCTGCTTAAAACTTAATATTGCTAATATTATACTAGATAGAATTAAAAAAATATATTTTGTTATTACAAAGATTGTAACCTATGAATATCGATTTTTAAAATATTAATAGTGCAAGCGATAGAAATCATGAAATATATGTTCACGTTTGAAAAAGAAAATTGCAGATATCAATTTTTAATAATACGACTTAGTGCAATAAGCTATATGAAGTTTTTGTACTTAAATGATATTTATGTTATTTTAAAGCAAATTTATGTGATTTACATAATTTTTTATTAAAAATGATAGTAGCAGTAAATTTTTGCAATTATGATTAAGATAGATACAAATTAAATAAAAAAAAACCTGTGAAGAATTACCAAATTATAAATTGCGAGCTATTTTTTCCGAGGTATAACTATTGCGCGCACTATTTATAAGTGCCCAGATTAACAAATTGTATAAGTACTGTAAATAAATACTCGTTTATTGCCTTGGCATAAGTGAATGCGAACTAAGTTGATACGTGGAATTACAAGAAACAATTTATATTCAACAAAAATATATTGAATTTAATGTAGCTTATTATATTTAGAATATATGAATATAATTGAATATAATGAAATTAATGAATTAACTCCTAAATGATTTTAAAATGATAAATGATAAAAAATTAAAAGTATATTTGTTGTGCTGAATATTATTTATGCACGATTCTTAATTTAAAAGTATACAATGAATTATATATTTATAAAATTAATGTATGTTTTATTTTCAGAACAATAGAATTAAAATAATAAATTATGATATGAATATTAATTCGATTTTAAACTTCATAAAAAAACTTCATAAAGTCTTTCTAATAAATATTAAATGTATTTTTAAAAAATAATATTTTTTAAAATATTTTTTAAAAACTATAAATGAATAAAATTATGACTACAGAATATTTTATTTCCAATTATTTTCATTCTGTAATTAAATATTATTTATAAAAAATTATGTATTTGAGCACCCTAGATTTAATAATTTTTTTTTACTGCGTTTATTTATTTTTCGTAATTTATAGTAATAAACAGAAATGTTTAAAAAATTAATAAATAAAAGTAAGACACAGCAAAATAAAAAATATAACTATTTAATAAATATATCGCTATATTTTTTTCGAAAGACATTTAATTTTCAACGAACAAACACTGTCTTATTAAAGATATATTAAGTTAAATAAATATTCTTAAAATTAATTGCTTCATCATCATTACATCAACAAATATTTAACATTTGTTATGTAATGGTGAAGAAATTTTGGATCTTAATTTTTTATCAATTAAAATACAAAATTTTATTTCATTTAGGAGTTTTATTAAACTATTTACATAACCACGTTCGATTTAGGTACGCAATAAGAATTTATAACAATAAGCAATAACAATAAGAATTTATTGTTAAGCGATTTATTAAACGATAGTACTTTGAGAAGTATTCGTTGTTGGCAAAAACGTAAGTCAGAAGTCGAGTAAAATAAATTTGCTTGTATTATGCTAAAATTTGTATAAACAACTGTGTTAAAAACGCCGAATTTTCAAAATAAATTTTAAAATAAAATAAATCAAAATCTATTTTAATCAATTCCATAAAATGTATCTTATGTTTATATACATTTTCAATAATGTTTTTTCACATAACAATGCTAATAATGTTCAACATTGGTTGGCCGTATTAACAAAGTGCGAATCTATTCAAAAGCAGCAATGCTTTAACTATCGCAATGTCAAATAATTCAGATGTTAATAAAAATTAATAACTAAAGTATCCTAATGCCTTTGTCTTAATTTTTATATTATATCAAATATATTGTATTAATATATTAATAATACGAGTGCAATGATATTTTATTTTTTGTCCTTCCAAAATTTATTTATAAATTATAAATGAAAGTCTTTATTTTCAATACTTACGTAAAAAAATGATAATACAAAGTTTGAAACTTAAAGTAAACTTATAGTAAATTAAAATATTTTAAAATAATCCTTCAAAATAAAAAATATTTTAATATTTCAATATATAAACTGATAATGGCAAAAAATATATGTTCAATATCATTTAACGATATTTAAAGGAACATTATAACTTTGGCTTGTAAAGATAATTTAACTTCGCTTTATCATTTTAAATTTGATCAATAAAAATATTATAGTGAATTGTTATGAATTTTAAAACTACAAGAACAATTTTAAATTTAATTTTTCTCGAATAATTTGATATTTATTGCTGTGATTGATTTGAAATCGAACCTTTCTTTATCTATAAAGAAATGGTATTTTATTCGAAAAAAAAATCAAGAACCATTTATTATAATAATTAAAATGAGTTACGGTTTTCAAATTGCATAAACAAACTTGTAAACTTTTTACTTACCTACGTGGATGTTTTTTTATTTCCAAAAATACAAGTTTTATTAAATTTTAAGGTTTTATTTAAATAATTTATTACTGTATGTAAATGAAAATTCCTCGTGCCTTTAAGATGTGTAGATTTAAACAATTAAATTGAAACAAGTTTTTCGACTTTATTTTTTTTTATAAAATGTAACATTTATTATTAAATTGTTTTTCCTTATTTATTAAAATTTACTAAACATTTATTAAAGCGCGTTGTATTTAACAGGTAATTAGAGTTTAATTTTAGGTTTTGGCACATTATTAGTGGCAGCAACGAACTTTTCTTTAATTTTCATTCCGTAATGGAAACATTTTAGTATATCTTGTACCACCTACTCCTAACAAATATCAGACATACATCGATGTGGACTGCAACTTTATACCGCCCACTTCATCATATGCATTGTAGAAAAGAAACGCTGTTAAAATTGAGCCATACAATACTGTCGGTAATGTAAAATGAAGCGAATCACAGACGAAGCCGATAAGCCATTGTCGATACCCAACACCCCTTTACCCACTTTATAGACATTGAGAACTTATATTAACGGATGAGCCGTGGGGAAGGTCGGGAGTCCAAGATTGGCAGCGATATTGAAGAACTGACTTCCGGAATCAATGGTGCAGCAGTAGGTGTAGCCCTGGGTGGCGATGTTGAATTGCGGATAAAGGGTGGCGCACTTGGCGTAGGTCTGGCAGAGTATGTCCGACACGGTGACTGCCGTCACGTGGGGATTATTCAGCGTGACGAAGGCAATGCCGGTGTTCGCAATTTTGTTGACCACGTACTTGAAGAGGAAACGAGGCACTGGGAGGGCGCCGTTTCCTTCCCGGTTCGTTGTCAGCGTGATGGTAGTCGCGTTACCTGTTCTCGTGTAACAATTTTATTTGTTTGTATAACATACAGAAGTTTGCCGATTTATACGCCACTATTTCTTTTTCTCGCATAATCAATGCTCAAATGAGGAATCACGATACTTTTAAGATTATTTATAATTTGTTTGTTAATTAAATTAAATTAAATTAAATCGCTCTAAGATACACATATGTAATGGACGAAATCAATCTTATTTTGTAATGTGAGAGTTGTAAAGCGCGTTATAAATTGATATCCATAAGCACATGCAGAGAAACACCATTCATTTTCTTTTACGAGCAATTCAGTGATATAATAAATTTGCCATTACTTACCTTGTGCATCATTGAGGGTGAGATTACCAATACCACCGGTCCATATGTCCAAATCATTGGGTTGCTTACTGGCTACTTTTCGGACGATTTGCTCGACTAGATTCCAATTTTGGTCTCTAATATTCTTCCAAACAGGCACTGTGTTAATATAGAAGAAGGTGCTGTACTGTTGGGCCAGATAGAACATATCTTCTCTAGGGACCAACATACCCTCGACAAGGTAACTATCGCCTGGAAAAATATTTATTATACTATTAATGTTACATCAAATCGTAGGATTATTGATAACGTATCGATAAAATAATTTTAATATTCTTATGTTAATTGTAACTAATCAGATTGCTTGTTTCAATGGTTTTTCTTTTATATAGATATAATATTACTTAATACACTCCGCATGTATACACTATATATACTATATATGCCAGCGAATAATAATTGTATTCAATATGTAGCTAAATTATTTAAATAGTGCTTAATCACATTTAATTGTTTAATTAATGATCCCTATAACAGAGTTTTTTTTAACTTTTCCCTTGAAGCCCAACCTACCAGTGTTTGGTATATACATATCAACCAATGCGGTGCTATTGAGTAGTGTCTGCAGTCTAGATTGTTGATTCTGTTTGGTGAAAATCCAGGGGTTGATGCTGATATTTTGATAGAAGGGTCCAGTTGAGTAGGCAGGCAGTCCAGATTCGCGTTGACGCTTACGAATCGATACGGGAATCTTCGAGTGGGCCCAGTGAGTCTGGCCCAATGTCTCATTGTAACAGATTTCATCGATTGTTGGTAGAAAAATGGAGTTCTGCAGCTGAAAGCCGATGTGGACAATCGTGCCATTCGGGCAGATCACGCTCGTGTTGTTAGCTTCCGCTAGAGGGGGCTGCGAGCAACTAATGCGCTTCACTGGCGTGCTATAGCCTGTTCCTACCTGTAATGGTATTTTTAACGGTATTTTGTTGCTTTTACATTCTTATTGTAATACATTGTAATGCAGACAGAATAGTTGTCGATAATAAATTCTTTAAGATAGTTTTTTTGTAGCTAATTAGTTTTAAGGTAGACAAATTACAGATAGTCGTACTTCACTGAGTACAATGATAAATGATAACGTATCTGTACTTGCATCATCTTGCTAAAAATAAAAATAAGAGTGTATTTAGGTTTCGGTTGTAAATGCTTCTTTATGGTAGGAGCAAAATGATCCAGAAAAGAATTATTGAAGTTTTATAGCGCTTAAGCTTTAAGAGCAATTAATTTACAAAAGAGATAATTTTAAAATAAAAATCATTTTTATCTCTTTTTTTGAGATGGTAAGATTTCCAATTAAATTTAAATAAAATAAAATTTGTAGAATTAATTTTGGTAATATTTATGATGGTATTGATGCAATTGTTTAAATACATATTTTATAATAATAGTTATGAATATAAAGTATTTTATTGTTAAGTTTCGTGAAAAGTATTTTCTGCACTATTATTTTTAATAAACAATATAAATTATAGTATATTAAATTTTTCCAAAATCTAAATAAAAATTATTTCCTCCTTCATTTTTGTTTTTGATTATTGTATTATTAAAAATTTTATTTTTACCTAGAAAATACTTGTAATAAATTTGAATCAATTAAAAATCTAATAAATTATAAAAACAATTATCAACTCTAAAATGTACCCTATAAATTTTCATTTTGAAACTTATTTATATTAATGAAATTTGATAAATATAAGAAGCTAAATTAGCAATATAATAGAATAAATGTAAAACAAAATACATTGAATTATTAATTGACCATAACGTGTTTAAACTTATTTTGAACCCAATTAAAATTGTATCTCGTGTAATATTATGTATTATTTTTGTCTCATTAAATTATGTTATAATGATATAAATGAAACGAAATAAAAGAATATAGTTTCAATATACGTATAATAGGTGAACATCACGATAATTTATCAATGATGTAAAATTAACACATCTGGCTATATCCAAATATTTTTACTACTAGACGTATTTTTTAATCATATATAATGAAGTGTGTATTACAGTTAGATTTAATATTACTTAATATTAATTTGTTTCAACATTTCTATTTCATATATTGTATTTGTTTAGATTTACGTTAACACAAAATTTCATTTAAAATTATTAATACAGAATATTTATGTTAATTTTTTATTGGCATTACATTACTTAATAATAAATTCATTTTATTCAATTTTTATAAATGACTAATTATACTGTTTTAATATATGTTTTAAAATAAAATTATATTTACCACACTGAAAAATAAAAGTCCATAGCATTTAAGAGTGGCTTCAGAAATATTCAGCTTCGATGAAAATACAGTGATATTATCTTGGGGACATGCAATACGTAGACTTTCGCAAAATGTAAATTTTAGATCGCTCGAAAAACTTTTCGAGGGATAGAGAAATTCGTTTGAATTTGATTGCAATACCAATGGTTGTTTTTCATTAAAATCTTTATTTACGTCGATCCAACAGTAAGTTGATCCTGTTGATTATGGGCCGTTTTATTAATTATTTCTTATGAACACAGTTTATTTATGGCGATAAATTAATGAGCAACGTCTAATGAATTACGAATAAATATTAAAAAAATATGATGTATATAATGACGAGTCGAGTATGATGATCGATTAAATTTTGTTTTATAATCAAATTGCTTAATTAATGCATAACCAAGTGCCTTCAAACAATATGTATGAGGTTCTATTTCACTAATTAGAATTCTTAAATAATTCGAAAACAAAGGTCGTCGAATATTATTCTGCACTTACGAGCAGGTGAAACGCAAAAAGTGAGAGAGCATAGAAGAGTGGCAATGAGAAACTTGCACATTTTTAACTCATACAACGGTCTTGAGAAAAACAATAGAATGAAAACGCGGTACGCGAGCTGTAAAATCGCTCACAGCTGTCGAGACACTTGTCGTTATCCACAGAATCTTCGTCCTTTTATTCGCTGTCTTATCGTCGGCTAAATTTTTTTCATTACATGTTACGTAAATCTTTCTATATTAATTTCCACTGCTTACTTTCCAGTAAATCTCGCCCGGATTGAGTGATCAATTAGGAGTTTATTTGATACTCCAATCGACGCAATTCCGGAAATAAAAAGAGGCCGATTCTAATCGCGTTGATTTAAAAAAAAGATTGTTATTCGAGGAAAAAGTATGGCTTAAAAGCCCTAATGCGAATGATATCGCGATAAAACATATTAGTCAAAGATAAGTTCTGAAAAGACCGCCATACTATGGTTTTCGTTCTGATCCGATTGACACCATTTATGTATTGATTTATGTAGAATATGGCATTTTGCTGGCTAAATATGCTGGAATAATGAAAATTCAACGAGAAATTTATAAATTATGTACGATTACTGCAGCTATATTTTTTATAAAAAAAAATTTATAAAGGAAACACTTGTTATATAGACAATATGTATAAAATTATAATTATTTTTATTAAATTTCTATTATAGAGATACAACACATATGTACATAGACTTTTACATTGATAGCATATATTAGTGCGCAACGCTATGGAAACTTCATAATTACTTATTTACAAAATACGTAAGTATATAATACAGTACTTTGAACAAATACAATATTTTATTTTAATTATACACTCTTATGTTATCATAAATTATTAAATACAGTTTTCAAATTTTACAGATAAATATAGTACATTTAAATACTATAAAGGTGGAAGATAAATGCTATTCATAATGTGATACTTATATACATAAAAACAAATTTTCCTAAAAATACATCTTTGTCTAATAAACTGACTTTTAGCAGATAAAAATTTAAATACTAAATTGAAATTGTTAGTATAAATTTGTATGAATAAAAGCATCATAAATATTGTTACCATATGCTGCCTTAAATAATAATTCTACCTCTACTATATACGTAGCAACTCAATATCAAATTCAATATATATTTTACTTTGTAATTATCTAAACAAATTACTATTATTTAAACAAAATACTTGAAGCTAAATTCAATTTTTTATTTAATATCACAACACAATATTTTTGATTAACTGTAGTTGTAAAAAATTTTAATTTACATATACTATTTTTATTGTCATTGCATCAATGTGATAAGCTGTAAATTTGTAATCAATTTTTAATTTATATTTTATTAATACTAAAATACTACTACATGTAAAAAATAAAAAATAATACATTGTTGAGAGTATTTAACGAAATGTATGTACTTGACCATATTATCAAAAAATTGAGAGAAAACTTTCCCATTCA
The DNA here is from genome assembly GCA_030522565.1 of Ceratosolen corneri. Classification (NCBI taxonomy): domain Eukaryota; kingdom Metazoa; phylum Arthropoda; class Insecta; order Hymenoptera; family Agaonidae; genus Ceratosolen; species Ceratosolen corneri. The sequence continues at coordinate 75,397 of JAPYYT010000428.1, forward strand.
ACCAATTGTCGGATACGACCCGAATTTTAGTTTCTAGATCAATGTTAAGTGTACACTGACAGTATCATTAGTTACTCATCAGATAGTCTTATCCGACTATTTTTGTACAAAAAGCGAGCCAAGGAAGAAAAAGTAGGTGATGGATGATAAGACATTAAAAGGATCGATTGATAATAGAAAAAAGAAGCGGATACATTATTACAAAGGATACATTATTTTTGCAACAACTGTATGATATAAATGACTGTATATGAATGCATGTTAAGTAAAGTGAAGAACCATAAGTTTCTAAAAACATAATAATACTCTTGATTATATTAACGCGGTGGGCTCATAAACGAGAGATAACGATCGCGATGGATTGAAAATAATAGAAAAGGCTTCATTTTCCAACAGAGCCTGCATTCTTCAATGACCTTTTAATATCTCAAGGTCAGAATGACAAAAAATTGAAATGCCACGAAGAAGCAGCTTTTGCTTAACAGTAATCAATGCGTCTAATGTACAGGACCTATTTCATACCTTAAATTATCGCCTTAAATTACGCATTTGCAAAGTTTTCATTTATTAATGAATATTATATCCATAAGACTTTTATGAGTTTACATTTTTTATAAGGCTCAAAATGAATTTCATTCCAAACTATTATAATCGTATTTGCTACGACAATCATTCGTATTCATACTATTTAAATTACCGTAGACGTCATACATTTTAAAATTCTTTTTAATATGGTTAATTCTTTTCTTCTTGATTTCTTTATTTATTACCTTTGCTCTCTTATCTTATTTTATAATAGAATGTATGACACAGTGTATAATATAAATAATATGTAAACATAGTAATTAAATGTTTGTGTTATTATGAAATTATGAGTATTATAAGTGAATGACATTTGTTTTATAATGCTTTTAAGTCTATGCTGCAGATAATGATAATAAATTAAAAAAAACTTTATGGAAATAGTATATTTATTATTATAAAAATTACAACTTTAAAGTACTCTAGCGAATTTTAAGGCTGAGACAAAAAATATAATTACACTTATTAAAATTTCCAAAAATATTTGAAGGAGATAATATTATGTGTATAATATTATTAATTTATGTTTATTATAGCATTATACCAAGGATGAATTATTTTTTTGATATCTAAAATACATATAATTTCATACTTGACTACAAAAATATTAAAATACAATAAATATTAAAATAAAAAGAACTACTTGATAATGTTCAACAATACAACTTTTTGCCTTAGTAAAAGAAAAAGCTCATGCTGTTACCCAGTTACTGTTTATCTTTGTATAAATATTCTAGATTTATATTCCACACGGCAGGTTTCTGCGAAGTTTTTACTAAATGACGATTTTTTTTGTGTATTTCTTCAGTGATGAATAGTTTGCTCTTTTATAATAAAAAATGTAGTTTATTGACTTAATATGGATCGAGTAAAACATTGTGGTTTTGTTGATTAAATTCCGAATATATTGATCAACGACTGATAAATCAATTAGTTATTTAAATAAATATTCTCTATCGTAATGTTTTAAAAAATTTCATTAATAAATCATATAATAAAGAATATGATAAAATTTACATCATTAATATTAAGATAACAATTACATTAATAAAATGGCATTAGTATGTAATTATATTTTTGGAACTTATAAGTAGATAAAATAATCGAATTTATGAAACTATCGAATAAGTATTTTAGTGAAATATTATAATATTTAAATCCTTAATAATTAGTTTATAATGTATAGCCAACAAAATAAAATTCGTATATTTATCGTTTAAATTATTTGAAAATTTATTAAAGTATTTATTATAAAGAAATTCTAATTTATATATGTGCACTAAGTATATCATGCAGTTTTATTCTATATTTAATTAAGTAATTATTTATTATTAATGCAGTAAAAAAAACATCACATTATAAAAACAATTTCATAAAATTTAATTGTATTATTTAAACAATTTTTTTCTTGTAAATTTTTTTAATGCTACTATAACTTATTACAATAGTAATCATCGCATCACGGTTTAGTTATAATATTTAATGTTTAGTTATGATATAATTGTATGATTATGTATGAAAGTTTTAAGCAGAACATTCTTTTTTATAATTAATATGTAGACTATTGTCCATAAATATCGGAAAATTAATTTAAATGATAAACGTTTTACCCTTTTATAATATTTATTTATTTTCATCAATATTACCAATTACCGAAGAAAGCTATTTGTAACTTAAAATCATTTTTAAATATCGAACCATAAATTGTTTTATTATTTATTAAATGAGATCCGTTTTAGCTATCACTTATTTTGATCAATATAAATTAGAAATTTTTTTTCGATCAAGAAAAGATTTCTATTGTAATATAATCGAATAACTCGAATAATGTTTAATTTATTATTAATGAAATTTTTATGCAAGTTTTTATATTAATAAGATTATAATAACAAAAGAAAACGTATCTTGAAAAAGTACATACTTTTTTTCATTCAGTTTAGTAATTAAAAAATATGAATAAATGATGAATTAAATTCTTTTGTCATTTCACATTTGAATAACTCGTTTATATTAATTTTCGATTACATTTTTTATGATAAACATAAGAAAATATTGTCCTCTAACATTTTTCTACATAACCATGTATTTTTATTAGACATAATGCGATCTTTAAAGAATACATAAAATAAAAATGCTACATAGGAAATTTAACAATAAAAGTAATCCCCTTAAAAATTCATTTTAGATAAATTCAGTCTGAATATCCTCCTTGATTAGTAGTGTCATAGGTTTGAAATTCAGGAACTGTTTAAGGTCCTCGACACCTACGTCTTCGTGATTCTTTTCATAAAAGTCTTGAATGCTGCAGCAGTACATGTAGCCCAAAGTCCCGTTGTCGTGATTCGTAAATTTATCGCAAAACAGATGCTTTTTACAGACGACATACTTGTCACCTGCGGCCTCTACCTCGGTCTTCGTCAAGTATGGATTGTTAATTACGAGGAAGCAGAGGCCCTCCTTCACTTCCTTGTCGACGACGCACTTGAATATAACCTTGGGCACAGGAAGCCGACGGCCAATGACTTTCTTGCCAGGCACTGTCTCGTAGAACAGGTAGATCTCCTTGTTCTCAAGTTGGAGGGTGCCGACACCCCCGACCCAGACCTCGAGCTCGCGCTGCTTCAGGAAGGCGAGATGGCGCACGTACTTCTCCACAAAAAACCAGTTACCAGGATCAGCGTTCACTTGCTGCCACATTGGTACGGCGTTCGCGTAAAAGTAAGTGCTCTCTTGCTCGCTTCTATATATTTTATCAGCATTTGCAATCAAATGGCCTTTCGCTAAGAATTTTCTCTCGCCTGTAAATAGGGGGTTTATTGTTTATTTGAAGTCGATTACTTATTTATTTGGTAGTTTAATTGTATTTATATTTATCGGAAGCTTCATATTTATGAAAGATACTTGCAGGTTCACTTAAAATTCAGCTATAATACATTTTTAATATAATGAAACGGTATTACATGCGTTATATGTGTTAATATTATATGCTAAATATTATATATGTTACATTATACAGCCTGTAGTTTATATAGTGACTTTATGTAATATTATCATTTATACGTGAAGCTCCGATGGTTTAAAAAACAATGTAAACTGTTCAAATCCCCCCCCCCAAACGTACGTTCATAATGAAAAATTATCGTATTGATGAGAACTAATATTTGATTTTGTCCGTTTTGATTGATATAATTTTTCCCCAAAATGGAAATTTAATATAGAACATCAATTGTAGCAAATTATAAAGTTATTAAGGATATATTAAATAGCATAAAGGAAAGTCTCTGTAAAGTGATACTTTTGAAAAGCTGTGCTTTTAATTAGCGTATTTATTGGATACCTTAAAAGAGTTTTTTAAATTTGTTAAATAACAATAACTTTTATTCTTTTTCAATAGAAATTGCATTTATTATTCATATATTTGAATAATTATTGTTTAATTAAATGTTTTATAAAAATCAACAACTTAATACATAAAAATTTTTAACAAATCGTTATTTGTCTCAATAAAATTTAACTTACGTTTTTGATGGCTATACAAATATATTATTCAGTTTTATAATTTGAATAATTCCTGAAAACTCTAAACCAACCCACTTATCTGAGCATAACTGTAATAAAATTTGATTAAAAATCTGTTTATTCCCCAGGCAATAAACTTTATGCTTTGCATTGAATCTTTTCACACATTTGCGCAATTTGAGCTAATCAACTAGTTTCTTGGTTGTAATGAATTCATTATTGATTTTCAGGTTACTTTATCAATGCTACAATAATAACTCCGTATATCAGGCAGCTAGTCTGCAATAACTCGAAAACCATTTAAATAAAGTACATACTTAGCTTTGTGGACAAATACTTGTTGACCGCAGTGGTGTTCTTGAGTATGATGCTGATAGTTTTGTATGCAATGTTGAGATTGTAGGGTTCCTTCTTGGACATTTGCATGTCGTCGTAGAGGCAGCCTGCCTTGAAGGATTTGGCGCTGTCTCCAGAGTATCGGAACTGATCCTGATCGACGGGCTGGATGACGGCGTGGGCCCAGAGGGTCCTGGCCATTGTCTTATCATGGCAGAGATCGATCGTCTTGAGGAATCCGTGCTCCTTCAGGTCAAAGCCAATTTCATAACGCTCTCCATTCACGCACTTTTCCTTCGTACTTTGCATTATTGCATTATAGCTCATTCGTGGCTCTTCGTGGCAGCTGATCTGCTTGAATATGTCGATGTCGTCGTCTATCATAAACATATCTCCACCCTCACACGTAATCGATTCCATAGATTCCGGCGTCTTTGGCTGCTTATCGTGCACCAGCACTATTTCCGATTTTACCACAGCCGTACTATTCTGGTTAGTTCTGCCTGGGCAAAATACCATAACCTTTTCACCCTTCTGAAACACGAGGCTCGAGGCGTTGGACATATTCGGATAGACATACTTGGGTGGATTAGAGAGCTTCACCACAATCGGGGGTTGTTTGTCGTGCATGCCATTTTTCACATTGACCGCGCATTGATTACCTACTGTCGATCCTTCAATAGACAAATGTATGATTTATTTTATGAGCTTTGTTTTGCCTAGTAAATTACACGCTATGTGCATTATGATAGAACTGCGCGAGTATAGTAAATTAAAATTCTTGATTCAAGAAACCTATTCTTTCGAAAATGTTGTATATGAAAGACCTTTTAATTCAGAATGTTTTGAAAATTGAAGTTGTTCAAAAGCCTTCGTCAAATATAAATAAAATTTCAACAATAGCATTTGAATGTAGAAGAGTATATTATACTATCGTAAATCTAATACAATAATTATCAGTCTTGTTTATTACGCATAAAATATTTCAAAACACATCCACAATTATAAATATGTAGTGATTGACATATTTAATCATATTGCAATTAAATTTAATATCAAGTTTATTAAATATGTTTAGAATATTATGTTTGGATTAAATATATAACATTACAAGAAAAATTGTATCTAATCAGATTCAATTTTTAACAATATCTTTACTACTTTCTTATGAATAAATTTTGTATTTATATTGATGCGGTATTTACTAATGTTCTTTCTTAATAAATATTTGTTAAAATAATAAAATTTATATTTCCGTACCTTTTAAGTTTTCGAAATTAATTTTTTCAATTTTAATTAATAATTGTTTAAAATTTAAAATAGTCACATGCATTTATTCAACATTATTAATTAAGTGAAAATATAACAAAAACTTTTTAATGTATTCCATTGTTAAATCTAACAGATGTTCAAATCTTTTCAAATAAATTTATTTAAAATCTTTAATTAAAAAATCCAAAATATTATGCTAATTGGTGAAACTAATTCTTGCATTAGCATAATTTATTTAAATTAAAAATACTGGGATTTCATTATTTTAATAATTTATTTATTGATCATATTAATTTGGAATAAAGTGAAGGTTTTTTTATATACAATACTTAGATAGTGTTTATAGGCATTTCATCATATCGCTTTCATTATATAACGTCACACCTTGTTAATATTCATACGTTATTATAAATAAATACTTATATATATAAATATATATCTTTAAAAATTTCTAAATAATTGATATTCATGTTTTATTTTAATGAAAAGTTTACGAATAAATTTGAATAAAAATAAAAATCGACTAATAAGATGAACTTTATTTTATCAAAATAAAATAAGAAATATAATAGTATAACAAATAAATATCTTCATAGTATTTATATAAAGTATTAATATTGTTAAATAAGTATTAAAATTAATCATTTATATTGTAATAGCTGTACATTTAATTATAAAAGTACCACTGATTAATATTAAATGCGACTATTTCAAATACATATACATTTTTAAAAAATTGTTTACACAAGTCAAATATTTAATATTCTTTACTTAATCACAATAATATTTATTCTATCTATGTTATGCACATAGTAAAATTGACATCTTTCCTTAAATAAAAATATGTCATAATTAAATATATAATGTCTTTTATAACTATGAATGTCAAAAGTTTGTAAATAAAATATAATTTATTAATTGATTACCTTTTATTCTTTTAGAAATTTTTATAAGGAATAGTTTTATTAAAATATTACGTAATAAAGTTTAGTAAATAGTCGACTATAATTTATAATTAAAACCTATAAGACAATATTTGATTAGTTTAGTGTCTTATTTCTTTGCCGTTAAAGAGTTTTGAAATAATTTCATTAAATTATTTTCATTGTTAAAGTATCTATTTACATTTTGCCTTTAAAAAAGAAATGATAACACTATTTGAAGTCAACCATCTTATCTTCATTAAAAATTCACTATTGTTTTGACTCAACTTTGACAATTATGGATGTATCTATAAAAATTCTTCTCTTTCTATTCATTTTATATTTGGTTAATATGTTTATAATACGATATACTGTATTTTATTCTATTTCGAATGAAAAGATATTTTTGTTATATTATAATGTTATATTTCCAATAAAAATAAATAAAGTTTTCCTTAGACATGTTCAGATCATCCGAGGAAAATAGTACATACGAATTTTTATTATTTTATTCCTAAAACAAAACTAAATTAAATGCAACCTTCTTCATTTTCACAATTATGTAATAAAAATGAATTGACAAAAATTTAAATTATTTAATTAAAAAAATATTGCAATATTTTTGCAATTAAGAAAAGTTATTCAATTGTAAAGCATTCATAAAAATATTTAATTAACTATCATGTATTAATCTGGACTCTTTTATCTTATTATATAAAATAATATATATATATACATATACATTTACACTATAAATAAAATTTTTCAATGCATAATCATATTTCTATAAATAAACAAAAAAAAAATACTATGGATTGATTCGTTAATTTCTAATACATAAAAATAATAAACATATGTATTTTTAAAATCATATTATTTCATTTACACTTATTAATCGTATATATATTACAAATCTTTGATTAACTTTTAAATAATAGTTAATCAATATTTAACTAATGTATTAACTGATTAAATGTAACTATTACTTAATAGTACCTTTAATTAATAAATATAAATCGTATATAGGGTTATCTAATTTAATATTCATAAAATATCAAAAACTATTCTTAAAAATATCAAAAAAATATTTTGAATATCAATGTTTAAATCCAAACACAATGGGTAATACTAATTAAAAAATTAAATATTGTAGATTCAAAAAATACATACTGATATATTTTTTGAAATGCAATAAAATTAATATAAATTGATATATAAATTACTAAAGTAATGATTTTAAATATTTGACTTGATTAAAACTTTCTAAAATATCTTATACAACTCTATAATGTACAACTTTAATTACCTTTAATCTCTTTTACGATTGAAATATTATACTACGTTATAAAATTTGACAAATGAAAAATCAGAAAAATAGGATAATATAAAACTATTTAATAATATAGAAAATAATATATCGAAATTTGTATATGTTATGTATCAAGTGCTTTAAGAAATAATTTTTTAATTCAAAATAATTTTTCATTTACAAATTACATAATAAAATATAATAATTTTATGAAGAAGAGAAGAATCCGATAATATGAACATATTTGAAGGAAAAGTTCTACGTTATTAAATTCTGACATATAAAAAATTGATTTAAAAAATTGAATTTTTGAACATACGTATATATTAGAATTCTCTTAAAATTATATCAGTCGCAATTATTTAAATAATTTTTACAATTAACGCATTTAGAATGAATATTAATATCTCAAAATATAATGTAATTAAAAGAAATAAAAAATATTTTTTGAAACTGTTTTAAACATAATAACCGCAGTTTGACGAAGTGTGTTTTTGAAAAAATTATAATTATAGTACTACTTACTTGCTGAAACTATATACAAAATTGTGAAATATATAAATAAAATTGTTGGAGTAATATTTTTGGATCTCATTTTAAACTAATACGAGGCGTGATCAATAATGTTAAACGAGAAGTAACATAATTTAAACTATGTGATACACGATTTATACGTCTTCCTATCTTTGTGCTCAGTTTAAATATTGCATAAACATTTGTATAATCAATCCATAAAATTACATCATCGTATATTTAAATTATGTGGTGATATGAATTAATAATTAATAAAATTTTGCTAATTAAATTATTATGTCAACTTTTTCTACCAGGTAAGTCATTTTTATCTTAGTTCATTTTAAGTCTTTAATAATTGTAAAAAAACAAGGTTATTTTTAAGCTCCATTGACGATTAAATAATGTCCTCCAACGCTGCCTCAATTTTACGACAAATGTTAACTGCAAACATATGACGACATTTTGAATTATAAACTAAACCATCTTACAATTGATAAAAAATATTCGTGGTAATATCCGTAATATCCATATATATATATATATATATATATATATATATACATACATATTTCAAGATGTAGTATGACAGTATGTATGTAGTATAACACTTAAACAATAAATATTATGCTAATTCTATACATAAGTAAGAATAAGAGCATTTTTTCTAATGTTCTTTATTATTCGACACTTTTTATGATGTGTATGAGCTATGCTTCAAGTTATTTTTTAACAAGTGAACCGACCGTAAATTTTATTGTTTTTTATTGACATTGTTAAATACGGAAAAGGGAAGAGAAAAACTATAAACTAATAAAGCTATTTTGTTTCACCGACATAATTGTTTTGACTATGTCATTCTCCTTTTTCTTTTATTTGTTTCTTATCATCTAACAGATATATATATAAAAGAATAGGTGTTGTATATTTTGCCTGTAAGTTAATACATCTCTTTTTGAATTTATATTTCATCGAAAGAAAAATTATGAAAAGCAGGCATACTAAAAAACATCTTTTTCTCCATTTAAAATCTTCTTTAAAATCACGTGAATTGTACAGTTTATAAATATTAAGACATGTTTTGTATTATAAGTGCATTATAATTCATGTTTATTGAATGGATTACTATATAATCGTTAAAAGATATTTATCTTAAGTCAATAATAATCGTATGAATCTTTTCAGTTCTGAAAATACATGTAGAGATAGTAGTCAAGGGTTAATATTTCCCTAAAGATATCGATCTATTTTTTTCATTATTTAAATATCAGAAAAGATATTTTATAATAAATACATATATCATGATAAGATTATTTAAAGAGCAACTATCTGATCAACGATAACTTTCAACGTTGAAACATGATATACAGAATAATACACATTAAAAGGTCTTGTAAGAATTACGATAAAAAATACACTGAAATATCTCTCATACATTATGTCAGATTATATGATTACACAAGTTAGAAAAAGTAAGAATTTTGAACGACATTTTCTTTAAAGATCATATTCCATTGCACGTACGTAATATAAGATATTTGATAAGTTTGCTTATCAAGATGTTTGTAAATCTCCTTTTTTGTTTAAAGTATTTAATTTCACAGTACATTATTTAATAATGCATAATTATAACAAAAATATTTGGAAACATATAATTTTGTAGTATATTAATTGTAGAAAATTAAGCATCTATGTAATTACAAAAAATACTTTTTTAATGTAAAAGTTCTAAATAAATTGATAAATAGTGACACAATTATTGTCTGATATGAAGATCACTCTATTCAAATAAATTTTTTGATATATATACCGTTATATAAAATATAATTATAACCTAGTAAAATTTATTGTATACTGTAATGTAAGTTATTTTATAAATTAATAAACTTTTTTTAATAATACCTAATTATTTATTAAATATTATAAATTTTTTTTATTGGATTAACTATTCAAATATTACATTAGAAAACCTAAGGAAGCGCATAATTTATTGAAAGTACTAATTTATTCATTTATTCTCTATAATTTACCATTATGTGCAAGATAAATAATGGCGAATTTAAATTTGTTATAAGAATATACACTCCTAATAATTTGAAACATGTTATGTTTGATAATTATAAAAATTTAATTTTAAATGTTTGTTACTTTGCGTGTGCAATTTGAAATGAAATCACAAAGTACAGGTCGGAAAAAATTCTTTATTTGGAATATAACATCAATTAAAGTGTGTAAATAAGCAAGAGCACATAATAAAATTTTTAAGGTTACAATTTCAATTTTTATCTTTAAACATTAATTCATAATTAAACCAAAGTTAAATATAAAAATTGACCTTTTAAATATTTACATTCAAATATGTATATTAGCTTAATAATACCAAGGGACAAATTGCACATTATTGATATTTAATAAAAACGATAATTAATGAACTGAAGAAATTTTAGCTTCTATAAAATTTATAGTACAAATAATTAAAATCTGTAAGAAATTAAATATTTTGATAAGTATTTTAAATTAATTAGTAAATGAAACTCTTATTAAACAAGAATATGTATTATCCATTCTATCGAGTTCTTATGTATAATTAATAAGTATTTGATACGTGAAATAATAATATACGGTTTTATTAATTGAATAAATAATACAATTTAGTAATTTCTAAATAATAAACAGTACACTTCTTTAAAAAATACAGAGTTTTCACAGAATATATTGAATGTAACAGAATATATTAAATTTACTATATTAATACTTAAACGATTATATTTATATATTATATTATATTTTTTTATATTATATTTATATTATATATTATATTTTTATATTATATTATAAATTATATATTTTATATTTTTTTATATTATATTATATATTATATAAATTATTTATTTTTATTTAAATTTCAACATATTATATACTGTATATATTATATATATTATATATATTATATTTTTTATTTAAATTTCCGTATCGCATCGTTGAATTTGAAGTGAATTAAGATTACCTTCTAAGTACAATAAATGAAATGTTTAATTGTTGTATCGATGACATTTAAAAAGTTTTTATGTAAATGAAAGTTGTTTATGTGAGTATTTATTTTGCGAATTAATTAAATATTATAAATTTCTCAAAAATATAATATTAATCATAATACAAGGAAGTATTTAAACATTTATAATTGTTAGTTATTGTCTTAATTTAATGGCCTATATTCATGGGCATTTTTTGTAATTCATTTTAAAAATAATTTCAGTACTCTGAAAATTAAATAAAGTAAATGCTTAATTGGTATTTTCAGAGTAATAAATTGTTTTTACTAAGCTATAATTTGCTTAACCAAGAACATAGGGATATTGATTTAACAAAAGGAATTATTAAGTTAGCAGAATCATAATGACGCATTAAAAATTTCTCTCATATGCATAATAAAAAATGATTTGATAAACAGTAACGCTCAAAATTCCAAATAAATTCTACCTTTCAAAATAAAAACATTTATTATTTATGAAATTATTGTAAATAATACCGTGGCTATTAACATTTTTCACGCCAATTGGTCACGAGTATTGTAATTTCAGCTGATCTTTATGTCCCAACAGTTCTTTCGCTTTAATTTAAGATTGGTTGGCTGGATAAATTAGGAATACGCGAAACCGATTCCTCTTATATCGAGAAGCGTAGGCGACTCATTCTGGAATCCAGACTTGCACGTACGTGCTGGCTTTACAACTGATTGATGTTTAGTCCCCGTCCTCGACAATTACTAGAGTGCCTGTTGGCATTTGTTCTCGACCCTCGAGCGCAGCTTGCATTACAAATGCGGCATTCTTGAGGTTCGCGCCCTTTATTGATTTCCATCATCAAAGGCGTTATTTGCCTATAGTTTATTTTGCATGTATTCCATTTAACTAACCAATGACTTTCGAACGAGATTCGTAGTTGATTTTGAAAATTTTAATTAATCCGGTGCCGTAAGTCGCGAAGTTTCCTTTGGCTGATTGGCTAATTATCATGCAAAAGAAATAATTTTTTTCGGGAAATAAACCGATCTCGGTCTTAAGGGACATTTTGTTAGATATTCTATTAATTTGCTATGAAATTTTATTGTAGAAATTCAGTTTAATCGAAACGACGAAGAGCATGGCACAGCTTTCTAAAACTACTATTCATTCGGAAATTGGTGAACATTTGGGAATACATTATTCATTGCAAACCATACAAAGTAGCAGACGTAATTTTCTTAATCATTACAAATAGCTCGGAATTAAAATATTGACTAAATTGAAAGTTTGAAACCAGCACAAAATTTCAAGATTGGTTTATCTGTATTTAACGACCTGTAAAATTGGATATTTACATATCTTTGAAATTATTAGTCTTCACAAATTGGTAAATAAACACACCTTTTGTCCGATACTCCAAATTGTTCTTATCTATTTGAAAATGGCCTGTCGAAAAATGCCTCATGTTTTTGTTTTTTAACAAATTTTTACGGAGAAAAAGGAATTTTATATATATGTAAGTGCGCGCGCGCGCGTGTGGATGCACACGTGCACGTGTTCTGTATTTTGATGCTTTATGCACAAAAAATTTGTAAAAAACAAAGAAATATATATCGCTTGAACACTGATATATGCAAACTAAAGTGCACGGTGTAATATAATGTAAAAAATTAATTCATCGCTATAAACTTTATATTTATTTACCTTGTGAAATTAGTAAACTAGTAATAAGCAAGAGATAATAGTTTCTTTATCTCATTGTTTAATTATAGTATTTTGACGGTAAATAATAGAATAATAATGATGATGGAGATTGAATATTGATATTTCCCAATATATTATTAATTATTTCGAAAACTAGTATGCATAACCATCGAAGAATTGACGCAAAGTCCTCAATGGTAAATATTTTTTTACATGTCACTTTATTTGATAAGCGGGAAAAAAAAACATATTTAGAGAAAAGTTTTTATCTCAAAGACTAACAAAACAAAATTACTAAGTAGTAATATGAATAGTAGTTGAACGTATAAAAATATGAACATTAAAAGTAAAAAAGTTGCATTAAAATAAGTTTTGCTATCGCGTAAGGTGCTGACAACAAGCACTTTATAAGAAAGAAAAAGTGACTATTAAACCTTATACTGAATACAGAGCAGCCCCTTTCTCTTGCTGCCAGTACCAGTCTCATCCCTAGTATTCTCTCGTAATTCACTCGAACGTGCCAGGCGTCAGCTAATTTAATTTGTCATTCGCGAGGATGTCGTGGCGCTGAAGAAACCCATCGAGATGTACGAACGAATAAGACGTCTTCGACGAAGTTTCTCGTGCGAATTATCAGTAACATAAGGTGTTCGCATTGATCAAATTTGAAAACAAGATCGAACCTAAATGGCTCACATGAATTTCATAACTTTTTACGATGATAAAGTGTAAATTTTGACGTTTGGGTAGGGTGCAAAGAGCTGTAGAAATCTTCTATAAGTAGCCATTTACATATGACAAGTTTATTCATAATTCAATTATTGTTGTTTGAACTGATTTATTAGTTTGATGAAATATAATTCATATACAATTGAATGTCTTCTCTAACGATCCATTTTTACGATTAATTGGGTACAATTTTATTTCGGAAATTGAAATTGAATCCTTATAAATATTTAGATTTTTATATGGCACAGCAATTAATGAAATTTAATAATTATAAAGAAAAAATTGAAATGCTGCAGTAAGATATTTTCCTTACAATTAACATTGAACTATCAAAACAATTTTTAACTTGAGATATTATCGTGAGTTATAGATATTTGAAAAGAGAAAATAATCAATCGTAAATTCATTAGATGCTCAAAATCATATATTTTACATTTCAAAGGACTAATTTTTGTTTGATATTAAAAAATCCACTTGATTTTTTAGCATGGAATAAATATTAGATTATATTTAATATTCATAGAATAAAATTACTCCTTTCTTCTACAATGTATATTAAAATTTTTTTCTATTAAGCTTTCTTTAGGAAAACTTGAATTTCAAATTTACTTAATTACCAATTTAATTTTTCACGTTCTTTATGATCGATAAAATATATAGAAAAATTAAGTGTTATAATCCAGTGCAAATAAGTATTTTGATTTTCGAATTTAATATATACACTTTAAAAGAAAGGGGGGGGGGGTTAAAAAAATTGATTGCAAATTAAGGAAAATACATTGCGCGCTATCAACTAAAGTTAAAAAATTGAAACTTTCAAATGAACTCTTACCTTTAAGGCCAATCAATTCACGTTCAAGCGCTAATTATAAAAGCACGGAAACTGAAATAATAGAAATCATGGGACTAAAGACAAAACGCGAAATGTCGACATGTAGAATCGAATCAAAGAAATGAGAAAATGGAATTGATGTCAATATTGAAAAAATTAGATGGAACGTTTTTCAATATTAAAGACAATGAGCATAAGAAAAATTAAGAAACAGAAAGTAATGAAAATTCACAAAATAATTAATATGTGTATGATATAATTAATTATATAAGCAATGATACATGATTGATAATAAATTAAATTTAATGGATTGCTTAGAAATTATAATTAATTAATAATGAATAATATAGTAAATAGTAAGAATTAATAATAAAATCGTTCGTTTTATTGTAGCTTAAAGTATAAGAAAATATTTATAAGACAGATAACGGAATATGCAATTTCGTAAGAGAAATTGAAAATATATCTATGGAGTAAAGACTTTCCTAAATGATGTAACACCAATTTCATTAATGCAGTTATCAAATAATTCATTTTAATAAATTGTCACATGTTAAAAAAATGTGTGTAAATATCGTACAAAAGGAGATGTAATTGAGTTTCCAGAAAGATGAGAAACAGTACAAAACAACAAGGAATTTGCATATGAAAAAAGAGAAGTTTTTGCATTTTCATATTATATACAAAATGAATTAAAAAATAAAACGGTTTGTTTAAGTAACTCATTGATGAATATCCATAAAAATTTTTTACTTTACAATATTATTATATTATTATATTTACGTAGATTTAACTATTAATGGTTTCAATTTTTTAAGTTATTAATTTGGAAATGGTTTTATTTAAGTATATATTTTATCAATAACTTATCCGATATTTGAGGCATTTAACTATTTGTATTTCAAAAATTTAATATTATCAGATAGAATTATAAATCATGGTACAATTTAATGTATTAAAATTTGAAATCTATTGGATAATATATATTATTTCAAATATTTTTTTAAGTCGAATATCAATTCCTAATGAAAAATGCAGTACCCTTCGACATTTGCTTGATAATTTCACAAATGTGATTTTTCATTCAGGACCTGTTGTGTAAACCCTTAATTGGAATTTATGGTAGTAAAACACTTCAGAAATAATTTTAAATTATACACTCGAATTAAATTATACATCTCAATGAGCTAATTTATTATAAACAATTTCATCATTTTTAGAATATATTTATTGCCGTATATTATATATAATATTAAATAGCCAGACTGAATTAAAACGTTTAGGATAAATTTGATATTATATAGTTTTAATGGAATGTAAATTAATTTTTAATATAGAATGTTTTGATAAAATCTATGGAAAAAAATAGAAATAGTTTAAAATGAGATAGGATATATAAATTAATTTTTTGTATTTATTTTTGTGTATTTATTTAAATGGATTAATGAATTATATATTTAATTTATATTTTTTTAAATATTTATTTATCAGTTTTTGAAAGACATTTTTCAAAATTTACCTGAATTACATTCAATTAAAATACAAATAAGAAAAGACATCTTGTTATATAAGTTACCTTTAATTAATATTAAAATTTTCTATTGATAGTTAGTGCTTACATAATAGAATATTTATGAAAAATTGAAATAAAGTGATAAGTATTATTAGTTATTTATGTATATTAATGTTGATATTATAGTATATCCTTTAGTCGACATACGAATTTACATGGTTTACAGTATTTTACATTTTTACTGTAAAATAATATCAGCTACCTTGTTCTAAACTATTATTGCTGAAACTAAACATATAATTTAAATATATACTTTTGAATACTAAAATCCTTAAAATTTATTGACATATTGAGATTTACGATCTAATAGACTTTTAATACTTTGAATTATTTATATCAATATTAATATTGATATATCCTAGAAAATAGAAGTTGAATATCGGCATAGTATACCGATAGTATTGAAATTATAATCATTGAAGATGTATGAGTTATATTACAAAAGCAGCTATCAAAATATAGTTTTATTAAAAGCATAATTTTGGATATAAATATTCAAAGCCAATTTTACAAAGTTACCAAGAAAGCAATTTATGAATGTATTAAGTGACATTAAATGACGATGAAGTGCACGATTAAAATTCGAAAACAGTCAAAGGTGTTCCATAAAGATATAACAATAGAAATTTCCGGTATTATCAAGATGGAATTGGAGTTGGTCACGCAGTTCTTAGTGCAGGAGCCCTTCACCTATTGACCCAATACTGAAATTATGCAAAGTGGGAGTCATCTGTAGCTTTTAGTGATATGAATAATTTGAGCTGTTTATCGTTGAGAAATTACTCTGTAGAATAATTGGAACTCCAGTATAGGGAGCGTAAGTTATATGATTAAAAAAAGTTTTATAAGTTACTATGATGATTGATGAAGGGGCAAATACATATGTATCGGCATAAATCTTTGCGCGCGGACGGTCTGTTTCTAAATAAGCAATTTTAAATGATAAATACGTTGGTAGGATAGGTATAATCGCTCGATTATAAATTTCTTGAAATGGTGATTACATATTAATTTCATCTAATTAATTATTGGGGAATGTATCATATTGAAAGTAAATTTGTACAATTAAGAAAAAAGTTGTATAAATTTTTATAATTATATAATGCTGACACACTTTTTAACAAATATTGATTTAAAGACAAAATATTCCTGAAATGTTGTGAATTTAATTGAAAAAAATAGAACCGGAATTTTTGTTCTGATATGATTATCGCAAACTTTATTTTCATACAATTCGACATTTATATAAAGTTTATACTTACAATATTTTTAAAAAAGTCATATAAATATTTTACAATAATTAATTATAGTAATACAAATTTGACTTATTTATAATAAAAGTTAAAACAATATAAACGACAGTCAACACCAAATAATTGTGGAATAATATCAATTGGAGCACTTATCAAAGTGCTTATTTAAAACGTAAATTAATATTAAAATTTTGAATATATTATTATTGAATTTTTTACTTATTACTTTTTACTTTGAATTTTAGGATCTGTAATATTTTATAGCCGTAGTTAATTAAGAAATAGGAATAATTAAATTTATAATATTGCCAGAAAAATAAAATAGAATTAAATAATTTTGTAAGTTTATTATCATCAATAATATATAATTTATAATTTTCATAAGATAAATTGACGTATGAAATTCCAACAAAACAATCATAAGTTTTTTATAATTAATCCACGAATGAAAACCTAACGTCATTATTTTTACTATATTTAAAAGAAATTGATTCAATGATAAGATTATCTGACTTTTGTATTTAATATTTTCTTACAATTAAATCCAATAATGATGATGCTTATTCTCGCGCTAATCTACAAATCCGTCCTTATTTCTAAAATATAAGTTTGTGTCTCATCATGAACTACATCATATCTCTCATTACTTATTCATTTTTAGAAATTTAATTTGCAGCTTCCGCATATAATTCTAAATATAGTCGTGGTACTAATAATATATTAGGATTTTGAAAAGTGAGAAAGAAATACGGATGCTCCATATATTAATAAACTCTATAAAATTATATAATTATTGTCCAATGTGATCCTATAAAACTTTTCGATAAGATGAAGTTGAAAAGAGAATTGAACCCCTTTCTGCAACTCAATCAACACTTTACGATTCTTCGTAGATGTTACTCTTCTAAAGAATTTCTTTTTTACTTTCTTTTTAGAAAGTATTCAATAATAGCGTGTTTGAATTATATACGTATTTGAAAAGTTTTATAAAATAAAAACATTTTTTTAAATTAATAATTGAATTCTAAACTAATTTTACAAATGCTAAAGCTAAAGTTTAAAAAAAAAATACACGAATAACAATATTATGAAAAATTAGGATACCGTTCCATTAATCTATTCGTTATTCTGTTTTCATTTCAAAATGTTCTGTTGCTTTATTTTTGTTTCGTTAAATAT
Organism: Ceratosolen corneri; assembly: GCA_030522565.1. NCBI lineage: Eukaryota > Metazoa > Arthropoda > Insecta > Hymenoptera > Agaonidae > Ceratosolen > Ceratosolen corneri. The sequence goes on from JAPYYT010000428.1 coordinate 94,126, forward strand.
TTTATTGTACACTAAGAAAGTACTAAACCTAATTATTTTTATAATTATTTTAATAATTATTTCTAATTATTTCTAATTATTCTATATTAATAATTTAATATTTGATTCTCAGATTTTATTACATAGGAAACATAATTTTTTATAATTGTATAAATACAATTACAATAAAATTAATCAATCGTGTATAATTTGAGTTACTTAAATATGATATAAAGAAGATCACGTTATAATGTTGTATTATGATATTATGATAAGTGTTTATTACAATTATTAATATGTAACTGATATTATAAATCTATTAACTTTACTTAACGTTATCGACTGTTCTCTATTCAAGCAAATGAAAACAATTGCTATATTGATATTTTCAAGTAATAATGATAACACAAATTAGAACTATGTATATAAATAAATTGCTTATTTAGAGGGGAAAAAAAAAATATATATATATATATAATTGTTTTAAAAATATTTAACAAAAGAAAGAAAATACGACTATTTATTAACGAATATCAATAAATAAAAAATTTGTATAATTTATTATTAAATTGTATAGGTTCAAAGGTATTTAAAATAATATAATAATTTAGTTAATATTTAATTTTAATTTTATACCTTTGACGAATGAATTTGAAACACGAGCCAAAACATTGAGGATAAATAAGGAAATACTCAGTTATAGGGTTTTCAGAGTGAAACTTTATATACATATATATCTATACATATTGCATAATAAATATATAATAATTCTCATAGGGTATTTCATGCATAAGTGTTTATTTATCGTAACTGTTAATAATGGCGATATCAAAGATGTAAGTATTTGCAAGGATGTGAATATTTACGCACTTAAATTGCTTTTTATTTATCTTTTCCAAATATTCTTTCACTATACAATTACTTATTTCATTAATTTTGATATATATATATCGAGAATTCGAGCAGTTTTATTATCATCCTTTTCATATTCATATTATTTCAGGCATATTTTTGTCTAAAGATTTTGCAGCTATTAAGTTGTTACAATAAATTTCTGAAAGTTAATATACGTAAATTGAAATAACCATATTGACTTTATAATTAACTTTGACATAATTCTGATTTTTATTAAAAATCTTTGCAGTATATAACTTCGTGTATATAATAATTTCATACAATAATCTGGGAAATAAATAACAGTTATAATAGATGAATTAATATACGTTAATACATAAATAGGTATTTAATACAGTCTTATTAGACTCAGAAAAGCAGGTCTTTATTTCAAGAGCATACGCAAGGCTTATAAAATATAATCGTTCGTTCACGATCGACTACAATCGACAAAGTATAATTTTATGCCACTATCGATTCCAAAGAATCGATTGTTTACGTTTTATTTAATTAACTTCAATAACACAGTTACTACGTGTAATGTTTTCTTAATTGTTTATTGTAGTTTTTTTTGTATTAACACGAATAGAACATTTATATCCAGAATTTTTATTTTACCAAATATTTCGTGACTGTCAAAGTAATTAGAACAATCGACGAATGTTCACAATCGGCCAAGCTTCTACTACTCAAGCACATTACATCTAATCAGACTTTTGTTACCACTCATAATGTTTCTCTCCTCAGTGCTGAAATTAAATACTTCTGTTATTATTTATTTTGATTTTAATGGTTTTTCAATAGAATTTATCATTTAATTTACTATCCGATTAACTATGTTTAAGCTGCAATTGATTCTGACATCCTGACAAGAAAATACATTATCGAAAATCCATAAAAAATAAAGCTTGGCTCGCATTCTGGATTTAAGTCGAATATTTAAAATTGAAATTTAATATTGTTATTTAGCCAGTTTTTATTTAATCCTAATATACGACCGATTAATCATATATGGTTTGCTGGAGTGAATCTCCTTTTTTTCTTCCCGTCGGTCGCATCTGCCTTTTCTGGGTTTTTTATTTTTTACTTTTTGATTACACGTCGACGATTAGAAGCGCACGTTAAAGTTTAGACGAGCCCCGATAAATGGCTCTTTTCCATGTATGCGCAGCACGATGATGCATCACGATGCCGAGAAAGAATATGGTGCTGCACGACAAAGAAGTTGGTAGTTAACGCCGTCTGCCAAAACGCAGGAACACGTGGTCGACATCCTTGCGCTTGATACCACTGTCCGTTAGGGAAATACCTTCACCCAATACTGTAATCAAGTAATTTAGTTATTGCTTCTATTTGTTATTATATTGCTTTTAATTGTTATTAAATTGCTTTTATTTGTTATTACATTGCTTTTATTTGTTATTATATTGCTTTTATTTGTTATTAAATTGCTTTTATTTGTTATTATATTGCTTTTATTTGTTATTATATTGCTTTTATTTGTTATTATATTGCTTTTATTTGTTCTCGGTTATGTGGGGATTGAGGCAAAATAATGCAACATGTGAAGTGACAAGTACGTTGCACAAGACAAAAGGATTTCGGAGCAACGGATACTAAAAAAGGATTCAAGTAAATGAATATTATCGCTATTAATTTAGGTTCGATTGTATTTTCGGTTAATTATCGATTTTAAATATATCGATACGGCAATAGTGATTTCGAATTAAAAAAGTTTTATTAGATTTACATTTGTCATTGGTGGTATTAGTGGTTTTCTGTAATGTACAATTAAAGCTTGTAAAAGTATTTTGGTCTAGTAATAACATTGTTAATAATATTATTAATAATATTAGTAATAATATTGTTATTATATTAATAGTTATTAATAGTTAATAATATTAGTAATAATATTGTTAAAGATTATACGCTATTTAGCTCACTGTATTTAGCAAATATTTTAGGTAATGCGGGTGACTTATATTTTTATTGTTATTAATTTCTTTGAAACAGATTTCAGTTCAATTGCAGTTAAATACCATTTCGGCAAGATTAAATTAATTTGGAATAATTAAAATGCCAATGGACACATTATTATATTATATAAAGTTATTTGATAATACATTTTTGTGGATAAACATGTAGTTCAAATTAATACAATATATAAATATAAGTAATTTTTACAGACACATATCTTAAAATTCACATTTTCATTACGTCTTCGATAACTCTTTAACACTTTCTTATTGTATATTTGATAAGAGCTGGCATTAAACTGTATAGCGTTGTCACCATCTTAAATAATTTTTGTTTTTGCAACGTGAAGCCAACTTAGATGCGCGACAGTAGAAAGTATCACGTAGCAGTGAAATTTTTCATTTTGATATCTTACGTTTTTAATTTGCCATCAAATACAAGAATTCTCTTATAGTAAAGACCGTCACTATTGAGCAGTTGATTATGACGACAAGTCCTGATTAACGAAGTCTTCCCTCGGTCTTCGTCGACACGGGCTCCTCTGATATTTCAGGATATTCTATGACTTAACAAAGCTTCTGCCGTTCTTTGCTCGGCTTAGCTTTCACGTGGTTTGCTTTTAGTTTTCATTAAAATTTGGATGTCAAGCGGCGTACTTGAAACCTAATGATCATTGTAAAGGCGTAAATCTATCCAATCAAGTGGTCTTTATTGTCAGATAATAACATTATAAATTGCCAATAGTCTGCTATAAATATTAGGGCTTTTATTGGTTGCTAAAATAAGTAAATAAATAAATTAATTAATGTACTATGTATGCGTGAATTTATACATTAAACTCATGTTACCAAACACCTAAAGAACAAATTATTTGGTAAACAAATATTTACAAGACGTGGACATTTTTATTAATAAAAAAATTTTGGAAGTTTTCTATTGCCGTGAGATGTGTCGAAGATTCAGCTTCAATAAAAAAAATTATCAATTAAACACAATCCTATCTCCACAAAATCAAACAATTATCACGAACTAAGACTTTCTGCAAGAAATACCTAGATTCTAGCCACGTACCTCTGTCATTGATGTAATTCTCCATAGCGGATCCAATCTCGTAGATCGTGGAAAGAGCGGCGCAGACTTTACGGATCCTTGGGGGCACTTCGTCCAGGAATCCGGGGTTGCACTGAGCCGGCAGCATTGCATCTGCCTGTCCCGTTAGCATCGTCAGGATGGCTAGACAGACGAGCACTGCCAAAGCAACTCGGCACTCCATCTCGGCTGCGCATAAATAAGTACACTCTATAGTTGAAAAGCAGCTCGAGTTTCCTCGAGAAGATTTTTAAGAATAAAATCTATTAGGAATAAAATTTAGGAATAAAAGAATATTTTTAGGGGAATTGAGACATTTATAAAGTAGCTTGTAATAACGAATTTGCAATAAAAATGATCATAAGAGTGAGGCATTTGGTCGCATATTCTTATTTAATGAGTAAAAAGTATTAAATTATTGTTAAAAGGTTGTCTCTTTTAAATTCCAAGAGAGAGAGAGAGAGAGAGAGAGAGATATTTAAATCACAATTGAAAGTAATTAATGCAAAATTAATGGTATATTGCGGTTTTTGCGTTAGATAGTAGTTAAAACGGAAATTAGTAAATGGTAAATGTTCTAATAAAATGTATAAATACTACCCGTTAATAATTAGAAGTGTGCTCTTACATACATAAGTTAACAGCATGAATAGTATTAGTATTTCTAATAATTATTCAATTGCAGCAATTTATGTTGTCTATATAAATTTAATTAATTTTACATTAATTACGTTAATTAATAAATTCTCTTTCCTTGCTCATCAAAATTTGCATAAAGTGTATGAAATATGAATTTTCTTGCTATTTCTTTTATTTTCCTGTCATAAGATCAAGTTATAACAATTTAACATTGATATCTTTGCTCTTGGCTTAAATATTTTTAAAAATTATTTTTTAACTAAATAATAAAGACATTATTCAGTATTAATCATGTTAAATACTATAAATAAATCATAATATTTACATAAACTTTGAAATAAATTTAAAATTAAAAAAAATAGTTTAAATGTAGTGAATTTGCTGTCTTAAACTGTTGTAGGCAAATTAAAATATTTTCGAAAAAAAAAATAAATATTTTTTTATAAAAGGTATATAAATTTTAAAGATATTATTTAAGAATATTATATATGTTTATTTATTTAAAAGTTTGTTTAAATAAAGACTTATTAAATTTTATACACATACACTATATGGTATTATGTATTTATGGTATTTGCATCATTTAACTTTACAATACCTAAATTATAATAAAAATAACATAACTAATAACAAATATTGACAATATTATATATTATTATATTTAAAATAAAATGGAATTTACATAAATTATAAGGTTCGATTTTTGTCATTGAATATTACAGTATTTTAATACTACAGTATTATAACATATAAACTTCTAAAATAAAATGCTGATTTTTATATTTTAATAATGTATTATTAAAAATCTGTATGCATAGACGTAAAAATTGATTTTAATAGAAATTCGTATAAAATTTGGCAAGCTTATTACATTCATATTGATAATTCACATTCTATAGATAATTGGAGGAAATATTTTAAAATAATGATTAGTTTAATGTTTATTCTAATGAACCATTTATTTTTGGGTGAAATTTTGATTATTCGAGAACTAACCGGAGTGTGTACTCTCCCCAACGTGGTCTGGGGGTGGAGGCCGATAGTGGAAGGGGAGAGATAGCAGGGTAGAAAGAAATGGAGTCGCAGAAGTCAAATGAAATACTGTAAAATGGTGTTTATTTAAATGAGATGGAAAATATAATGGAAAATATAATGCTTTGTCTTTGTCTGGAATTGTATGTTTTATATATTCTATTAATTATTTACCAAGTTATTTATTCTACTGGCCTTTACTTTCTTTGAAGTTACGTTGGTTGGCAAGGTCTGTTAGTCTTATTATTTGTTTAATTACTTACTGAGGATATGGAACAGTCTGTTAAACCGACACGTGACGTTTAATTATATGTTAAACGCCGTGACAGCCGTATTCCAGTAGTTATATGTATTTGTCGCAATTGCCTATCTCGCTCTTCCTCTTTTACTTGCCTCGGTAAGCGGAATAGGTTGGCAATGGATGCAGCGTTCAGGCGCAAATTGAATACCGCAGGACCCGAGCTTTTGTTATGTAACTTGCAGCGACTTGGTATCAGCGTCGGGTAGAAGCTTCAATGTAATTGCCGAATACTGATATTTGAGAATCTCTTTGTTTGATTATAAGACCACTGTATTTTGCTTTGAGATTATTTTAGATAAACCTTGAAAGCTGAGACAATTCTGACTTGCAGCGCGCATGCGGTTTAGTTTTAGTTTCTTCACCGCTCCTTGGTCACCTGTGGTGGTCATCTTGGAATTTTTCGAGAGTTAGAAGTTTTGGCGATTGGAAGAAACTTAATTTTCTGCTGTCATTGGAGCATAGCCGAATAGTGTCAATACCCTTTTGAAGGGGAAGGCGTAAAGTCCCGGCGGTGAAGTGGTGGCCGCCTTCGGGACGTCGAGCCACGCTTTGCACAGTTGCACAAACGACTTGAATCATGAGTTTTCATGCTTTTTAAAATATATATCGGTTCGTTATGAAAATATCGGCAACTATGCGATTATTACTAGAAAGTCTTGTCCGTTATTTTTACTAAGTTCGTATTGCAAGATTGATAATTGCCGAAAATTTGAGGCACAGTCCGAGTAGCACGGTCATAGAAATTAGTCATAAACGAGGAAAGTGAATATTCGATGTACTTTATGATTATATTCGTAAGCTATTGAGATACATCTGGTAATCATAAACATGTTGAATATTTCCGAAAGAATTTGCAAACGGGTAGTACAGACGGTCGAGAAACCAACGGAATCTCGACCTTTCAAACTCTTTTATTTTTATTTTTTTACTTTCAAACTGTTTAAACTAATTTATATTTTTTTAAATGATAAAATCTATCTAAATTAGCAATTCTGAATAAATAAGCATTCGAGATACTAATGATACCAAAGAAAAAATTAGTTTTGCAAGCCTTATTACATACCATGATAGTTTATAAAGCAACAATCTATGTATAAATGCAATTAAACAATTTGTATAAAGTATATTTATTTTTATATTTCACTTAAAATTAATTGTTTTTTAAAATTTTTTATTGATCAGAAATATGTCTGTTATATAAATAGAGAATTTCCTGCTATTTTTTAAATAAAATAGTGGCACATTTGTACGCTTACTTTTCAATTACTAACAACAAAATATTTTAATTACTACAGATTCATGAACGTGACTTTCTTTATGAAATATATCAATTGTAAATTCATTGTAATAAATTCATGTCATATATTGATTGAGAGATTAAAATGATATTCATAACAACTTGAATATTTTTGTAAAGTATGTCGTGCGGATAATAAACCTTATGATTAATAAGTAGTAGAAAAAGTAGAAAAAATATACATTACACAAATTTTAAATATCTTTCAAAATTTAGAATTTGACAGAATATTTAATTTAAAATTCATTCGTATTACTTATTAATATATATTTACCTAATTTTTTTGGTGTTGTATACAAATTCATTTATCTTTTTGGGATTCTAGTTACGAGTAATTGCAGTTTAAGAATTTAAGAAATAATAGTCAAATTAAACATTTCAGTCATCATACATAATATAATATAGTCAGATTGTTATGATTAAAAATATAAGGGCCATACAATCAATTACCATCTAAACAAAATAAAAATTAACTTCGATCAATGTATATTCAAAAAAATATTTAAGAATTAAATGAAACATTGTTTCTAATATAATTATCAATAAATGTTATTATGTGATTAAGAAAATTTGAATATTACGATCAGGTGCGTAAATTATTAGAATATAAAGCATAACAAATATTAACAAAGAAATGGTATATAAATTAAATCGATAGAATAAAAGAATAAGGAGGTTTTAAAAATATATTTATGAAAAAGCGTTGCAACGGACTTCTATCTATTAAACTAAGTTGAAAATTATACTGCAAGTTTGCACGATATTAGAATTATAACTAGAATTAAATGGAAATTTCTTTTAAGCTCATTGTAATAACGATAGGCAAAAAACAAAGAATAAATTAAATACATAAACGAAATATAACGACGAAAAGATTTATAAGCTATAATCGGAAATTTGATGGAAAATTTGATATTGTGATATATACTTCTAGGCTACAAGTAAAAAGCAAAATGACATTGTGTTCACATACATTGGTGTATAATCTTCGCTCAAAGGGATGTTTGTATTTCGAATAGCTTCTTGTGTATTATATTAAATTACCACTCTTGAAATATGAGTAAACTTAAACAATTGGCAGTCAAAGAATTTCCCTGAACGACAGAATTTCTTATTTAAAAAAATTTTAAATGTTAAAAGAAATATCGAGATTCGTTATTTAGAGAAAATGAGGTCGTATGGGATCGGATGTCTGAGCTAGCTAGCGATAGTAAAATCTGTTAAATATGTGTTTGTGATGAACACATTATGAATTAGTAATCAAGCATAAAACAAGAAATTGGTATGTTAAAATAATTATTCTTTCGGTTTTCATATTGATTGCAACATATATCTCGTAATCTTATTTATGTAAGTCGATTTTTAATTTCAAGAATGACATTTAAAAAGAATACGAATTTATTTCAAATTTAAATCTTAAATAATGTTAACTAATTTCTCTACAAATGAATTGCGTTGAACATGAATGTGATACTTTTTGACGAAATTTTTTTCATCCTTTATTTTTAATTACATTTTATATTTTTAGTTTGAGTATAATTGTGCGTGTAAGTTTGTGTGCTTGTAGAATTTTTGTTAATAGATTCAATATTATACCTACTTAATAAATTATTATCTATGTCTACTTTTATTTTTCGTATTTTATATAGTCTTAAAAGTAACGAAAGCTAAACAAAAACGTCTTTTATCGAAATATAAATAATTAGCGAAACGCAGAATATACAGAATATTTGATAAATATCTAACTATTCTTTTATTTTGTTCGATAATAATGAACTGAGAACTATTCAATCATAATGAGACGATTAATCTATGGAACCACCCTAATCAAGGTAATGTATAATCTGATAAATATTTACTATAAAAGTGATATAAAAGTGTTATTGCTCTTACGGTGTCGCCCACATTATAAATATCTTATGTTACAATGATTGTCAATTAACTATTATTGATCGACCTCTACGTGATCAGAGTTGTTGTTTTTGGCTCCGAGCCAAATTAAACAATAGTCAATGATATTGATAAAAGTGCAACATGATACATTATGACGAGCGCAAACACAATCATGGCGATTATCGGTTTTAAAATTCCACGTGAATTTCTAGTTTTTCGTATTGTCTTGCAACAGTTGAAATGTTTCCTATATGATAAAATGGATTTATTTTTAAAGAATGTTGAAATCTGTCGTGTCACAATAACAAGAACATAGTATATGAAAACAGCACACTAAATTAAAACTAAAGTGAGGACGTTGATATGTGGAGAGCCGAAAGTATGTAGAATTTATAAAATGCATATAATTATATATGTATATGTAAATATACGCGTATATATAAATATATAAATGTATATATAAATATATTTATTATGTACCAATTAATTCAATTTATTTAAAATATTATTATTACTCTTTATATATGAAAACAATTACAATTGAAACTGTATTAAAAATTGATGTACTTATAAAATACACGTTACCTCTATAAAGAATTTCAGGTTACAGCATTTAATCTAAGCTTTTTTAAAAATATAGAATCAAAAAAATATAATGTTACAATTACAATTTTTACATAATATTGTGTTATTTTTGAAGTTATATAAATTATATAAAAGAATAAAATCAAAGTTGTTATTCTTAATATATGACCGATTTATTATTATTTTATAAACTAAAAATTTATCGACATAGTTAATAGATAATATTCAATATTTAAGATGACATGCCAATAATATAAGATGTTTTAAAACTGATTCGATTATGTTAATATTTTTTATATTTTTAATTAACTATATTAGATCCTAATTTACTATTTTATTACTCAAATAAATATATTAGTAATATTTCTTCGAAATTAATGTTATTTATGAAATATCCAAAATATACATGAAATTATAGATTATATTTATTACATTCAATTCTATTGTTAAGCTTATTAATTAAAATGCTTTAGACAATAAAATAATTTAAAATTTAAAAATTTAATAAAGGTTCACTTTTATTTAATATGTGAATTACTGTGATTTTTAAAAGTGTATTTATCAATATTTTATAATACATTACGATAATAAATATTAAACAGCTTTTTGAATAAAATTTTAATTGTCAAAATGCAATTTAAGAATAAATTACTATAAATTAAATGTTTTTATTACGTTGAATATTTCCATACATTATTTGAGATTTTTTTATTTTATACATTAGTTTAAATTTTCATACTTTATACATTATTTAAAATTGTCATATTTTATACATTATTTTAAATTTTTATTATTTTATTATTATTATATTCAATTTTGAACTAAGAAAAAGTTATTCAATAAACGGTTACGTAGAAACTAGCAATACTTATACAATTAATAATAAAAATTTATCACAGCAAATAGAATAAGAAATGAAAATGCAAAAATTATAATACTATATTTTTAATTAACTGAATTTAATATAAATTATTTTATTAATTTATAAGTTTACTTAAAAAATTAAATTGTATGATTATTTTTTAAGAATGTTCTTATTGTAATGAAAAATGTTTTTGAAGGCGCAGAATAGTTTACATCAAATATCCACCTTTCATTATGCTTACAATTAAAAAGCTCTGAAAGTAAATATCTGTCCCGTTTAAGTAATGTCATTGTAAGATGAAATATTATATTTCCACATAAGATTACGTTAAATAAATTAATTATATTTGAATATTATACTAGAAATTAAAATTTACAATATTGAATCGCTGCTGGACTTGGAGTTTATACGTGTGAAACACGAAGCCAATGAATAAATGGTAAGAGGGAAATCGATATGATGAGAAAAGCAAGTAGTTGGAGATGAGCAGTTATTGGTAAAAAGAAGACATGGGTTTGCAAAGTACGTATAATACCCGTGTATCATTATTACTTGTACTTGTAATGCAAATGAAATTCGAATTTGATATTTTATCTTGAATGATAGTATGATAATGTACATAATATGACAATAAAAATGATTCACTGTTAATATCAGATTTTAAGAGCATAATCATTTAAAAATTTAATGTAACTAATCCAGATATAATATTTTTTTTTTATAATATTATTTACCATATTTTATAAACTATTTAAAAGAGTTTTCGTAAATTCTCCATTTATTACCGAATGGAACATCATTGGTGCAATAAATTCTGTTTGTGAGGGACTTAAATTATGTATTGTAAATATTTAATTATTTAATGTAAGAAGATATAAATGAATAATAATATTTAATGATTGATTATTGGAAGGTAACAGACGAAGAACAGACGAACAAAATTTTAATTATTCATCTACAGAATTTCATACGTATTCCGCTTTAAATCAATTGACAACCATGAAAAAAATTTGCTTTTGTAAAAATTTGTAATATTATAGATATTTAAAAAAAAATTCGTTAGCACAGATATTGTTATTATAATTTATTTTATAATTTAGCAATTATCGCAAATCTGTGATCATAACAAACATATCTTGTACCATATGTTCTTCAAGTTTTGTCTAAACATTTTGAATTACTGTATAAGTACAAGTGTAAATTAAGAGATAAATTGAAAAATATAAATAACTTATAGTCTTTATCAAGTCGATTTAATTTATAATTGTTAAAACGAATTATTATTTAACTAATCAAAATGAAAGCATTTTAAGTATTTCTAATAAGTCAATACATTTATGAGCATTTTTCGTTGCTAGGCACTTTTATACGAGATCTACATAGGTTAACTTTGTTTCGCACGTACGTATACTTAAAAATTCAAATTTCAATTCATTGGCATCGTGAATGTGAATATACGTGGCACATAATTTCACATTTAAATTATGTTCATTCTATCTTTATCTCATAAATCAATTTTCAAACTATACGTATATGTTTACAAGAGCAAAGTTACTATTAACTTGAAATTCTGCATTATTGGAAAAAGTACGAATTTTCACATTGTTAAAAAATTTTGAAAAATGTAATATATCTTTTTCATATAATATCATATAATATCATAATCATATAAATCATAATAATAAACATATCATATAATAATATAATTCATTTAATATCATAATAAAAGCACAAAATTACATAATGAAGTAAAAATCATATACTTAAGTAAAAATCATACTATTTATGCATGCATTACTTAACGTAATTTAATATTTAAGTAGAAATTATACTATTTATATCCACTTGAATTATCTATAATTTATTCAAACCTATTTGTATTAATAGCTAATATAATAAAAAGAATTTAGCAATTATTAATTTTTCACTTTATTACAATAACTTTAATTATATTACTTTTAAAAATAAGAGAAAGAAGTAGAACTAAATAGTTAAAATCTTTTTATCATGTAAAAACCGTTGAATTTAATTAATTTTGATAACTTTCAGTAACAACTTTTACTTAATAATGTTATTAACAAAGTGACTTACAAATTTGCAAATATGAAATAATTAAAATAATTACCATATAAATTATAATATTCAAAGGGCATTATCGAGAGTTTTGATATTAACATAATAAAGGAAATCTTATGGTAAGCTAATATTGACTAACATCGTCGGGAACATCACCAAGTGTAAAAATTATTTATAACAAAACTTAAGAATAAGTATGCTGATATTCGCGTTAAATACCTATATCAATTAAAGTTTGAATTTATGGGCGGAATTATTAATATACTCTATCATCCGTATAAATTATCTACGAAGTAATAACGAAGAAAGAAAAAAATGATAAGAACAAGTATAAAGGGAAAGTTTGAATTAATTTGAAAATCTACGCTTTGTTCGTTATTCAGATGAAATAGACAAAATATTTCTCGTTTATTAGTGAATTATCTAAGATTTAGTCTTGCGTAAAAGGAGATTTTCATTAACCGTCATTTTTAACGCTATTTTTTCAAAAGGCATTGTTATTTATGTATTTAATCCATATAATTTTCTTATTGCTTCTTCAGATTATTGACTGACTGACGGAGTTATAAATAACTGAAAATTAATTTTTATAGATCTTTTGCTTGATAAAGTACAAGATATGCTAAACAAAATAAAATTTAACTGTCTTTAAAAGTCTAAATTGGAAAATATAAAATTTTGATCTTATACAATTTTGAATGCCCTAGTCAACCTTTTAAACTGTGTTTTTGTTACGTTCATACGAAGTCGTTGCAAAATATACGGATTCAATTTATAAATTATGATATGCTATTCATTTTATAAATTTCTTTTTATTTCGGTAAGATATAATATAAAGTGATTTCAGATTGTTTTAAATTGTTAATTTTTAAATTGTCTAATTGTTCTAATTTAAGTTGGTCAAGGAAGTATGCTTAGATATATATTTTAATAAATGAACTACAATGAAAGACAATAAACTGCCAGTATTTGTGTTAGTTTCTAAGCATTTTGAATACGTAACACACATAACATAACAAACAATTTATGAAGCAAATATAAAATATCAAAATAAAGTGAGCAATTTGGTGAAAGGTTTTTTAATTATTTTATTGTATTTAAAATTATATATATATATGTGTGTGTGTGTGTGTGTAATTTAATATATAAAAATTATAAGCTATAAATAAGCTATAAAATTATATAAAACATTGAACATCTTTACATCTCATTAAATCTAATCAGTTTCTTATTATAAAATATTATATTATTATACTGTAGCAAAAGATAATATATTTATGAAATTAATTTGTTCATTAGTATTTTCAATCAAATTTCTTTGTTTCGTGGCTATATCAAAATGAAGATATTTCTTATTATTGTACATGCATAGCTTGTTAATTACTTTAATATTCGTAAAACAACTGGTCTTTCAAGTATTTCGCATATATTTGAATATTAGAATCAAGGTTTTAATCTACAACCCGCATTGTTATTTTCTTGTATACAATGGATAAAATATACTTTAAAATTTTAAATTCTATGCCCAACACCAGTTAAATATATCCACAGTTATTTAATTGTATGTCATCGTACTTGTGAATTTATAAATATTTTTTAATTTAGATATCTAATATTTATACAGAGAATTTACACTAATTTCTCAATTTCTCAATTACTAATTTACAATTAATAATACAAACACTAATTTCCCAAATTTATGAATATACATTGCAATCATAGTAAATAAATTTCTATTTTTTTAAAAAATATTAAACTATTAAAATTGAGCTTAGATGCCTAATAAAGGCATAATACCCTAAATATTTTATACTTTCTAAATTGTCTTGCACAAATCAAAGCCGTTATCTTTACAATTATGAAAAACAATGTAACAAATGTTAATGCTTATTAATAAGAAAATCTCAATTTATTCAGTTAGTCTCAACGATCCAAATCGATTCAAATCTAAAAAGTCTCGTTTAAAATATATTCAACTACCTGCTAACGCAATATTAAGGTACACATTCACGTTCGCATGAACTTGTTGCGAAGATGTCAGCAAGGAAATGTAGATCTATAGCTTTAATATATTAGTTACGTATTTACATAAGGCAAAGTATATTTTTCCTTTTTCAATTAGGGTTTTTATTCGAGGATTATGCCCGTACTACAAATTTATCGATTCTATGAAAATAAAAATACATTTTCCAGATTAGAATTTCAGATACGGGATATCTAGTATTAGTGCTATTCTTTACAAAGTGAATTGTAAAAAATATTCATCTCGTGATCTTCTTATTTAAGTTCCTTATTTATTGAAAATCACGGTTAATCACTTAACCCTTAATTAATGTGGAAATTAATCACATAGGTTTATTTTAATTCTAATTAACAATATTTATAAAAGTTATCTCTGCCTAGATAATTAGTGATAATGACAAAAAAACATTATTAATTTTTCATCTTAAAGAAGTTTTTATTGGAAGTCATCAATTTAAAATTTCATTAAAAAATTCGTATGAAAACATTGTTATTTTCTCTGCAGTTGGGATTAACATTAAAAGAAGTTGCTTAAGTACAATAGAATTAAACCGAAAGTACAACGTAATTCTTTAAATAGATTATTTCAAATACATTTTAAATAGTACAACATGCTCTACGAACATAGTACGTATATTTTTACTGCCAAGTTTTAAAATACCTTGCAAACGGTATTCTTATTGTTCATTATGTAAAAACTTTTAGTCGATGACTTTAACAAAGTTAAAATAATCAAACGCAACCACTTAAAATACTACAAAAAATAAAATTAGAAAACAATCTATTGAGTTGAAATTAACGTAGAAAGTGTTATTATTCACAACAATATAAATAGGAAAGCCTTTGTAAGTTAACATTTGTGTTTGTAGTGAACATGAAAAACTTCACCAATGCGAACGGCTAAAGCGCCATTAAAGTCTTAGGGAATGTATAACGACTGTTTTTTATGGAATTATCTTTTTTCTCAGACTTAAATTCTGAAATTTAAAGGAATTATCAATATAGATGTATTCTTTCATGTTCAGCCAATGCATATATAGCAATTATAGGCAAAGTTGATGAAAAGTCTCATGAATTATGAATAATAAATAGCTATTAATTTTGTCTTATTCTTCTTGAACAAATATAGGGAATAAAGTTTGTATACATTAAGATAAAATATTAAAATAATTTAACAAGTAGTGGTAAATATAAAAGTAAAAAAGTATGAATTATACATAATATTTAATATTGCTATTTAAAATTTTATTATGTAATTAACATTTCTACAAGTAAACTATTTTTAAATACATATAAGACATCTTTTCTACGTATATGAATTACAATAATTTAAAAATTTTAATAAGAATATTTATTAGTTGAAAATTTTATTTAAATACACGATAATTGCTATTCAACTAAAATAAAAAGTACTATGACAAGTATGACATATATTACAAAGTAGTTAAATAAATAGTATAATTAAAAGAAAATATAATATTTGATTTGAGCAAATCAATGAAATTTTATTATTAGTTTAAAAATTGTTAAGTAATAATTGAAAATAAAATATTGTACTTCACATTATTTAAAATAAATTTATTTAAAAATTTAATTATAGAATAAAATTATAAATTAATTAGAATAAATTAAATAATGTTTCTCACAGAAACTTTAATTTACATCATATGAAGAAAATTTTCAACATTGAAAACACTTGTTAATTATTACATTCATAATTTTTCATTTTATACTGTAGTATCAATGAAAATAAATAAAAATTACTTTAGTTTATATAGTATTGAACCAATATTTAATAGCTAGATATACATCATTTTCTTTTTTTTAATAATATTTCAAATAAGTGGTTTTATATTTTGGAAAATGTGTAAATTAAAAACAAAAAAAATTTATATTTTCTATAAAAAATGAATATAATAATTGTAATCAATAATTTACGTAATAAACGTGGAGAAAATAATTTTTAACCATTAGTTAATCGCATAATTAATTTTTACATAACTGCTTGTATAAGTTTTATGTATGAATACTATATAATGCTTCTAAAAAAAATTGATCATAAATTCTAATTTTCTTAATAAATATCTAAAAAAAGCATCAGTATTATTTGTATTCTTTATTTTATAAATTTTATTTTATATTGTTTCTTTTATTTTATTTATAATTAGTATTTTTTTAGACGTTAAAACAAATGCTTATGGCGACATATTATAATCAACCAGTAAAAAATGCTTAACCGCTTTATATTTTCTATAAATAGCTCATTTTGTATAAAGTACTTGCATTTGTTATTAAGAGATTTGAATGCCTAATTATTATTCCTAGTACCTGTTATTGAATTCTACTACAATGTACTAAGTGCATAACTACAAGTAGAAATAGTTATCGAGCAGG
Organism: Ceratosolen corneri; assembly: GCA_030522565.1. Taxonomy (NCBI): domain Eukaryota; kingdom Metazoa; phylum Arthropoda; class Insecta; order Hymenoptera; family Agaonidae; genus Ceratosolen; species Ceratosolen corneri. The sequence goes on from JAPYYT010000428.1 coordinate 111,169, forward strand.
CGTCAGCGAAGTATCTGGGTTGATAACGAAAAGTATCACATCGCATCTTGATTACAAACGCGGACATGTATATTTATAGAGAGAGAGAGATTGAACTATATACAAAGATATGTGTGAGGCATAAGGCGATTTCTCGAGTTTCCATCCCTCATAAATAATTCATCACTGCTGCGCCTCGAGATCGCATTAAGTTGGTGAGAAAATTTTCGCGCCCCACGTGTTGCACCCTGTCACTGAAATCTTGTTAAGTCTCTTTTCCTTTCTCGTTTTGAAATCGAGCTGAAAGTGGATGAATTTCGATCCTGATCCAGGTTATCGAAGATTATACATTCCGCTTTATTGCGTACTAAGTTACAGCAATCGTAATGTGCTTGAATTGCAAGATGTCCGGTCGTTTACAAGATACACGAGCTGCACAAGTGTCAATAATAATGGTTAGAGTAATTTTGACACTAACTTAGTTATGAATAAATTGACTACGAATGTGATAAAATTATTAATGAGACAGAAAAACTTTCTATTTGAAAGAAAATAATCGCACGACTTTTTAGTTTTATTCTACTTTCATTTTAAAACTAAATATTAGTTTATGATACTTACAATATATCTGTATATTGACTTATATGTATTTAAAATTTCATAAATGGATTAACGAACATAGAACTGCGAACTTCAATCTGAATAACGATATGACGAGGAAGTTAAATTTAATGTGTATATATATATACATATGATATATTTATATGTTTCATTTATTGACGTATTTATCACATATGATATATACGTATTTATGGATTATTTATTTTTCAAACATTAATTAATCTCAGGATTTTCATAATTATACACAAAATGAAAAAAATTGAATTTCCACGATATACACTTCTAACAAAATTTCTATAGAATCATTAAATCAATTATGACAACAATAATAATAATTTTTACTTATTTACACTTGTGTGATTCTTGTATCCACTAGTTACTGCTATTTATTATAGCACGTTGTTGTCTGAATATTTCAATAAATAAATAATTAATTTTATTCGATTTAATTTATATAATTTTTTATAAATATCACGTATACGATCTTTACAGTTTTTCTATAGATGTTTTAATTATTCAATACTATAAAACTATTTAAAAGTAATTCCAATTCTTTAGCCATATAATTTTATCAATTCAGTTAATAATGAACAATTTTTTAAATGTACAGTTATCAATATGATTATTTAAATAAAATAGGATAATGAAATTATATAAGATAAACACAGTAATATTTGGTTATCATCATGCAATTAATTATAAGATAAAAATAACCAAATATAATCAATAAATTTTCGATAATAATAGTTCTTTCTATTTTTTAAAATTCTATTTCAATGGTAGATTTATTACACAAATTACAGTTTAAAGATTTTAATATAAATGTATATTTATGAATACGTTTATAGAAAATTATTAGTTATCCTGAATTAAACGTTTTTAAATAGAACAGTAAATTTCATTATTTTTCTATATTTTTCGCAATTAATTAGAGCTAATTATAATAATATTTATCAATCCAAATACATTTTATATTTCAACTCTTTTATTAAAATAATGGAGCAGAAAATTTTAATACAAATACTTATCATTAAATTACTCTCTTTTATGCATGTACAAATTACACGCCCGAATACTGTATTCGAAAAGTCTATAATATAGGATCTTTTGTACATGATAAGTTGATTCTTTTGTAACTGATCAGAAATTTACTCGAACGAATTGAACTAATTGGAAATATATAGATCAAATGAACATTTCTGTTTTTAATGCAATTATAGGAAAAACAACGGTAACAATTTATCTTTGGAATATAAAATTTTCACAAATAGAATAAATTTAGAGATACCAGATAATCATTTTTATATTTGGAAAAGATAATTATTTTATTTAAAAATTTTGTTTTAAAGAAATTCATTATTATTTTAATAGTATAATATATATCGCATATGCTATATTATATACTATTTGTACGTATTATCTATATCTATTGGCATTTTCCCTGTCATATTTCTTATTGTTTTTATAGAAAGAACAGAAAGTAATATCTTCATTAGTAATTTAAGCATGTAATTGGCTCCTATAATTAATAATCAAAGCTTGTATAATATAGTATACACGTTTGCCTTTTAATAAGAAAAATACTCTATTCAAGAATTTGCTGATTAAAATAGCAGAAAAAACTTACTTTTTAAAGTAAAGAAATATATTTAAAAATAATTGTATCATTATAATATCATTAAACTTGTAATATAAAATAATATAATGAATAAACATAATTTATACGATTCTCATACGAGCTATTTAAACCATTCGAAGAAATAAAATTTGACACATGTTAAGCTTTATATTATTTTCTATACTTTCTATATCTATATATCTATAACTATATATTATATTTATATATACTTATATTATATAATTATACATATATATATATATATATATATATATATATATATATATATAATTATATGTTATACTTATGTTGTTATACATTTATGCTTATTTATGATCAATTGAGTTGAACTTAGTACTTAGATTAGTTTTTTTTCAATCCTTATATTTAAAAATGTGCCCACCATACAAATTCGTAAATAAATTAATTTTTGTCAAATTTTATTCGCAAAATAAAACTTCAATATTATATAATTTATACAATGTCAGTACTCAGCTTAAATAAGACAATTGAATTTTTATAGGAAATAAAAAATTTGTTTGGTAAAATATTAAAGCATATGGACAATTTTCCAATCATTAAATAATAAATAAGTATAAAGATAAATTATGTCAATCATCGTGTGATTTCTGGCTTTACATAAAATGGTAATTCAAAAAATGTCTTTAAAACCAATAAGCATATACACCTACTCTGTGAAAAATATAGGATTTAAACATATTTTGATTCATAGAAAAATTAATTTTTACTGAGCTATTTATAGCTTGCAATATCGTGGAGTACAAATAAGTGTTTATGAATTGTATATGTCAACCAACTTTATGTGATAATTCAATAGTCTATTAATAAATTAATTAAAAGAATTTAATATACTATTTCTTATTTTATCTAAAACAAAAATAATGTTGTATTTTATTATTAAAGCTGTAAATTTTATTATATAAAATTCCGAATATATAATTTGAAATTGTCATTTGTCAATTGTCATTATTGATCAAAAAACCAATTCTGTATCTAGATAATAATAAAAAAAAATAATTAGAATTATTCCATATGTTTCAGTCAAATGTACATGATCAGCTCAGCATGCAATATTTTCCCCATTATTAAAAAATCAAAAATCAACTATTAATATTTTTTTTATTTTATGAATTTTTATTAACCTTTTTCAACTAATTAAAAATTTCCACGGTGAAAAGCAGTCGAATTATCTTGAATTTTTTATCTTTTTAGCAAATTATGTTGAAAAATGTATTGTTTGTTAATAAATAAATGATTTCATTGTTTCGAAAAATATTTTAAAATGAATATAATTTGTTCAATTACTAGTAATAATAAATTATTGATAAAAAATAATTGACTGAAAGATGATTACATTTATTATTGAACATTGGAATTTTAAATGTAAAATAGTTTTTATAAAATTTATATTATTCATAGAACAATATATATATTATTACTTTGTACTTTTATATGAATTGTTTTGAAAACGCATAGTACTTACTAATGTATTATAAATCAATTTAATATTTAATACATACAGTCTAATATCATAAATAATATATTTAAAAACAATTTATATAATCTAATATATATATATATGCTTAAAAAAACAATAACCTTAAATAATATATTTTGATATGAATGTAATATATTTGCGTACATACGCAAATATATATTATTATATTGCAATAAAATTTAATATATTTATTAAATAATTATAATTATTGTCATATGTAAACATTATAAAGAAATTATATTTTTGTATGATAATTCGTTGATAAATAAAAAATATTTAAATTTTTAAATTTGATCTATATTTTCATCGTGAATATGTATATATAAAACTTAAATATATATATGAATAGGTATATCTACATCACATGTTATATATATTAATTGAATAATTATATAAAATAAAATAAATTATTCTTTTACAATTTGAAACACATTTTGTATTAAATTCTATTAATTAAGCCAGTATTATTTATTGCCATTTATTAGTTTTAATAACATTATTTATGTATTAAATTAATGTATTTTTATTAAAACTTGATTTTATCAGATTATATCATATGTATAATAATTATAAAGGAATCAGACAAGATGACAAACATAGAAATATCAAATGATAAAATGAAACAAATTTACTTCGAAAAATTTAGATGGATTCAAAATAAATTATTAATTTTTTTACATTTATAAATAAATCTATCTATAAATAAAGTTATCACAATATTTTTGGAATTTCTATTTTATTTATTTAATATCTGGTTTTAAAACTTGAGCCCCGATTGAAAAATTAAAACACGAAAAAAAAATTTAGTACAATTTCTTGAGTTACAAGTGTTTTTGTAAAGAAAATATTTTTAAATTCTCCAAAACAATAAGTTGTTTAATATTATATAATTTTTTAATTAAAAAAATTCACTCCATTAAATCTAAAATAAAATTACTTGGTCAAATATTCTAATTCATCTTCAACAGTAACTATTAATATTAACGTATTTTAATATAGGTATTAGTTATTTAGAAATTTTTAATTATAATATTTTGGATTCATTGAAAAACTTAAATTTAGCATCTAATCTACAATTGTTATATTAAAATAATAATTTGAATTAATTTATTTGTTATTCCATATAATACAGACGGAATTTAATTATTTTCTACGCTTATAATTACACATCTTAAATATTTGTCAATAAATACTAAATAATTTGTGAAATATAAGTACTAAACAATACAATCTTAATAAATACTTCTTATGATTCGAGTTAAAAAATTTCAGAATTTTTAACATTAACGAAAAATATGTGTAATATGAACCATTTATCTAAGTTACTATAAATTTGAACTTCTTTTAAAATAGGATACTATTCTTACGTTTTTAAATAATATATAATGATATGTAAACTTTATTTATTTTTTATAGATGCTGATTACTAATAGTATATGTTAACATACAATAAAATTATAAGTGCAATGTTATTGAACAATGAACTTGCTTGTAATTAGTTTTTAATAAGATTTTTACTATAATATAAGTGCATTTACGATGATAAATGATATTCTAGAAGGTTATTTAGTAATAAAAACATTACTGAATTTTTATTTGCAAATAAAAAAAGGCTGTGAATGAAAAGAAAAATTTTCAACAAAAAAATTAAATAAAATTAAAAAAGGGATTCAGCTCATTATCGAAAATCATAATACACAAGATATATAATTAGTAATAGCAAAATAAACTTTTGTAATTTGGATTATATTTACGCCATTGGGCAGCTCAACATAAAAATGAATTTAAAGTGAAATTTAGTTAAAGGAAAACACTTTTAAATTCGGGTACACCTGTGAAAACTTCCTCCTCAACATCGCAAAGTGAACAACATCATTATGCATATTTTTAAAGGTTATTTCTATATTTATTTAAACTAACACAGATAATATTAAAAACTTATTTGGTGCTCGCCGGTGAAGTCCACATCGTGCAACAAGTGCCGAGACTCACCAGCACAAATTTCCGTGGCACTAGCTGGTGAAAATGCAACAAAGCAACTCACCCAAACTATTCTTCTTTCCGATCTTCTCTCTATTTCCCTTGTGCTTCTCGTTTGCTCTCCCTCTTATCCCCTCTCTCGCTCACTCTCTCTCTCTCTCTCTCTCACTCTCTCTCTCACTCTCTCTCTCTCTCTCTCTCTCTTTCTCTCTCTCACACACACGCACCCTATCTTTCTCTTTCTTGCTCTTTCAATTTTGTCTTCGCTTTTCAGGAACGCGCGTGTGAAGTTAAAAAGAGTGGCGACGGTTACTTGCTCTTGAAAACCGGAAGCTCTGAGGCACACGACCAAGTGGAGACTCTGACGCCGACATTGGCCCTTAAATACGAACAGGAGTCGCGACGCGCGCAACGCTAACAATCGCGCGCACATTCTCGCCTTTTTCCCCGCTGTTATTTCCGCAGGTCCATTGAACTTTAAAGTCTTGGAATTGTGAGGCTATCCACCGACAATAAGAAGGGGTTAAAGGATGATTGATAAAATGGCTATCGAGCAGCAGCGGAAAGAGTAATGATCCTTTTTGAAAGCATTTGTTGGCCAATTGTTTGTCAGAAAGTAGAACACCTACAAATATCAAAATATTTAACATACTTAAAAGGCAGACCTCAAAAATGTTTGTATATCCAACTATTATTTGTTGATTTTGAATAGAACTCAACATAAATTGATAGACATATAAATAAATTTAAGTTCTTTCCAATTGATCTTATGTCGATTTACTGAAAATTTTGACGAAAACAATGAAAAACTGTCTTATATTCGCATTAAAATAAACCTCGTCTAATTATTTTTATAAATTATATGAAGGTTTTAAAGGCTCTTAGATTAAATAAAAATAAATTGAACAAATAAAATCTTTAGGCCATCGATAATTTAAATTCTGATAATCATAATACTTAAACCTAACATAAACTAGAAAAAATATTATCTTTCGTAATTGAAGTATTTTTCTGAAAGTTTTAATACAATGTATGTAGTCTTATTTTCAGAAGAAATTAAAAATTTTCAATTAATACTAATACTTTTAAATAGCTTACATTGAAATTTTAAAGAATTTTTAAAATAACTTTTAAATAACTCGACTTTCAATTGCATAATAAAATATACGATATTTATTTTAATAAGTATTAATTTTTATAATTTATATTCTCTTAATACATCACGATCTGAATCGTAATCATTATACTCATAAAGTATAGTCATTAAAAAAATAGTCATTACCGTATTTAAACTATATTACTTCACACTCCTACAGCCTACTACAAAGAGTTCAAATAAAATTTACCAAAAATGCTTTATATTCGTAAAAGAAAAATTTTTGTTCGTTCAAATAACAATAAAATGATAATCTATTGTGGTTATTACAATAAATTTGACTATACATATTCTATAAATATTAAATAAAACATATTACAGACATGCTTTTTTTATAACTGTTATAAGTATGTAATCATTAAACTGATTATTACAAAAATGACTATTTTAAAAGTTTCTAACTGTAAATGATTAATAAATAATACTTAAATTGACACAGGTAATTTTATTTTCTATTATAAAGAATTCAATTTAAAGATTACAAGATTATAAAAGTGCTAAAAAAGTAGATACATGTACTGTATTCAAATTTGGAATTTGAATACTACTTTGAAGATTTAATCAACTTTATGCGAGAATTTTAAAAAATACAAATAAAATTTATTGAAATATTATGTTTACTAATAAATTATAGTGATTAACAGTGATTTTAATACTTTATTTAGAGGGAGATAATAAAATTTTTTAGATTACTTCTTTGAACATAATTTTCATTACATTCATTTTTACATAGCCTAATCAATTTAAATATCTATGTAATAAATTATATATACATTAAGTACGTACGCTATTTCAATTAATATAATTTTTTTCCAAAAACTATAAAAGCATTATACATGACCGTATATATTTTCTGTATCTTTAAAATACTATTATATATATTTCTAAAACAATAAGATATAATTTTATTATTTAAAAGCTATAGATTAGTAAATATATTTGAAATAAGAAATAATATTGTGAAAATTATAATTTTTGGTATATAGTAATAATCTTGATCATCTGAAAAAAATTTTCTTGCAATGTATTCAAAATAAATTTAGATATTGTGTCTTTGAATTTTTTTTATTATTACTTTATATTAAAATGAAGAAAAAGGTTATTTTAAAGCGTTATATTTGCAATAATAATTTCCGTATTCTAAAAATTATTCAACATATGAAATGTAATATTATAATTGCATGCAAATTTCATTATTCCAACCTATTTAAAAATTAAAAGTATATTAATACAGTTTATTTATATACGTAAGTATTAACTATATCGAAGTAATTCAACAAAAATAAAGAACGTAAATATTGTAAACACTTTTATAATAAAAATTAATTGAACATAAATATAGATTCTTTTACTTAAATTTAGATTAGACTAAAAAAAGTGTGAATTTTTTTATATTAATAATACTTACATACAATTCTTAAATTAAATTTTTAACTTTATTTAATAATTTTTATATCGTTTATAACAGTCTTTACAATTATAAACAATTACCAATAAATTTATGTTAAGTTGACTAAATTACAAAAATTCAACTTCTAAAAATTACAAAATCATATTCATATATGTGTGTATACTAATTTGAATCTGAGTCTTCTGTTTTTTATTATGTTTGCACTAATTATTACCATACAAACAATAAAGTGTGCTTTACAAAATAAGCTTACAATGGCTTAAGGTTTTTGTGCACTGATTATTATTCAAATAATAAATCAATGACTGTATGTATATATTGCAATATTGGATTAGCAATTATGGAGAAACTACGTAATAATGCCATTATAAATGATGGCAATTACAATAAATATTCTGTCTTTATATTTTTTTTGGAAAGTTTCGATCGTAAATTAATTAAGAGTTATTAATACTTTTGTGCAAATATGTTTTTGTTAGTATATATGAATATTTGTAGATGAACATATATAATTATAATTATATATAACAATTATTATATAATTATACAGTATAATTATATATAATTATATTCTTCTTATGTATAAAGAAATATAAAAAAATGTTAATTCTATTAAAGTAATTATACACTAGGTTACCTATAAGATTCATTTTAATCCAAATTTCTAAAAGTGTACATTTTGAAAAGCTTATTCATTTTGTATAATACATTTCATAATTGTTTCTATATCATATATAAAAATATTAAAAATAATTCCTTGAATAAAAAGTTTTATATTAAAAGATTAAAATAAACAGTTCGTAAAATAGTATTTATATAATTTTATTAACATCAACATCACCATATTAATACAGCAATACCAATTTACATAAATAATATTAATATTTCATGTATACGTATTCTAATGAATCTCTAACATTATCAGGATCTATTTTTAAAGCTCACATTGCATGAAATCAACAACAATTTAAAAAAAAGCATCTACCTCGTATTTATTACAAAACTTCTTACAATTTATTATTTATTACAAGATTTTTTGTTATAGGATATAACGAATAAATTTTAAAATGTAGTGATTTTTATCTCCTAATATATTTATATTTATCTAGTTTATACATGTTGAACAACAATATGTTTAATATGTATAATAGATAAAAATATATATAATAGATAATATATTAGTAAGAAAATTTTATAAATTTTATATAAAATTTATACATGTAAAGCATAAACATGTATTATGAACATTATTTGAAAAATTTTATAGGTTTACATTTATTCATGAAATTATTTTTCCATAAAAATGATAAATATTGTCAAGGAAGTATTTATTTTTGGAATTACATTTTAAAAAGTCCGATTTAATTAGTTATTAATTTTGTTATTTTCTTTTTTATAATCAGCCACTTGAAACGTTTAAGTTGAAAAATCTAAATTTGTATTAACTTATAATTTCATTTCAGTTAACGAATAAAATGAGGTGTAAATATTTAATAAGTAATTTGCTATATTTTTGCTATTTTTGTATCCTATAATATCTGACAATAATTACGGATACAAAATAATAAGCTATTTAATAAATCCCTAATAAATTATTTAAATCATAAAAAAACTAATTAACCTATAATAATTACATATGTAATATATATAATAATATAAATATATATAAATATTATTAATATATATGTATTTTTTTCATTTCAGTTATAGTTCTCATTGTATTAATTGAAAACCATTGATGAAGCATTAATTAATGGCTACATAACTATAACTTGGGAACTTGGAATAATAAAAAGGGATGAGTGCTGTGTGCAGACATATCGCGGTACCTCAGCTTTAAATATTGATGATTCGGAACTTGAATAAAATACAGCTTTGTTTATTTATTAGAAAATATTAAATTTTATCAAATACTTAAAAGTTTTTTGCTTAAAATTTTACCAACAAATATTAACAAAATGTTAACAAAAATATTAACAAAAACATTATATGGATAAAAAGTGTTATGATTCATTATATATAAATATATATATATATATATTTATCTATTATAATATTATAATATATTATGTTATTATATTAATATGTTATTACAATCTATAATACTTAAACTAAAAAATTTAAATTATTTTGTACAATTATGTAAATAGTTGTATTTTATAATTTTATATCATTTTGTTTGTGCATATATTAATTTCACATAATACATGTGATTATAAAATATCTCATGTATCGTATATATCAACTGTAGCAATGGATATTCAATGGAATAATAGACTATGTCGATTAATTTTATTGAATTAATTATATTGAAATAGCTACATTGACGTATTTTCTTTAAAAATTTCAAGAAGCATATATTTAATCACAATAAACCTGCATAGTGGTTTTAATGCTCAGAGTTTCCAAAAGATACTTTCAACGTTCTGCATTTTAATAAATATCAGTTTTTAATCCTAGGATTTGGGTGAATTATAAATTAAATATCACAATGATATGTAAAATGAATTCATCTGTTTATTAAATTATCAATTTTTATAAATTGATTTTCCAACTTATTTAATGATAGAAGGCTATTTCGTACAGAGAATGATTTTTTAAATTTACAGTCGTATTATATAAATATATCGACAGTTCAGTTGGAATTAATTATTTTTACCACTAATAATTTTTTATGAATATAATTAATTAATAATTACATAATAATATACTTATAAATTTAATTGATTTATCTAATATTTTTTAATGTGACTTTTACTAAAAAATATTTAGGTATATAATTCTATAAATTTGCATAAAAGATTCAAGATTAATGTTACTTAGTAAAAATTTTCACATGGAACAGATTATTTGTATTTTTGTGGCTATATTGAAGAGAGTAATAGTATTTTTTTGAATTATAAATAAATAAATGAAATCAGACAAATATAAAATTTTACATAAATACTACATGTATGTATTCAATGTAATTATAAAATTAATAAACAAAAACTTGTTATAGTTATAGGGTTTAAATACACATTTATCACAATAGATAAATCTAATAGGTGTACAAAAACTAAAAATTTAGGAATAGTTTGAATTTGACATTAATTAAAAAATATAATATATAAATAAATGTAACTATGTATTTTCCCAACCCACGATTTCTTGCAGACTTTTGTCCAATTATAATATGAATTGCAAGTTTAACGCTTCATGTTTGCCTGCAACTGAACCTACGTAAGTTAATCGATACGCTTTTACGTCGGTATTCAGATTACATAAGCAACGTTTTTTTTAAATGACCAAAAAGGCGTTAATATTTATCGGTAAATTGAAAGGATTAATTAAGTAATAGGGTATATATCAGAAGAAAATAAACCAACGGGGAAATTGATTATGTCGAGTTTTAATAAAGTTATTGTTAATATCAATGTATACCACTAATCATATATACACATGATCAGGGCTATGCTGTGTACTTTATGCAAATGTATTAAGATGTTATATACTATTAATATTCATCGAAACCTTGTTATTTACGAGCCTAATTTTGTTGTAAATAATCCATCAGATTATCGCTCTTAGACAAATCTTTACATACTGAAGAGTCATCATTTCTCTTATACATATATTTTGCGAATACATATTCGAAGTTAATTCTGAATATTATACAAACATTCCGCATCATAATGGTCTATACTTTTACAATAATAAATAATGATTGTACAATTTCAATATTAAGATCATTGGGTACTATATTATCAATACGTCATCAGTCTTGAATAAATAAAGAGGATAGATATTTGTATTAAAATATCTAATATGCGTCAAATTTGTATTTATTATTTCATACTCAGACAAGTAGTTTTATTACTAAAAATATTTAAAAAAACCTGATTTAAAGTCAGAAATAAAAAGATATTAATAAATCTGAATAATTTGGCAATAAATAATCAATAAATAATTAATAATTAAGCAAAAAATAAATAATTAAAAATAAATATACACTGAACAAGAAATAGTACATAAGATTAAAAAAAAACTACTTTATTACAATATCGAATTAATAAGAAAGAAAATTACAATAATTTAAAAAATTTTCATTAATATAAACTATTAAATAAAAATATGATTTATCATAATATATATATAATTATATAATAATTGTTTATTTAATAATTATTTATTATAATAAAAAAATTTTTAAATAATAATAAACAATTGATATAAAAGATTCGAGAAAAATATGAGATTATCTGAATAAAATTTATGCAAATGTGATAATATTTATTTGATTAAGAAGCCATTAAAGCTTATATTCATTTCAGATTATCTGAAAATGAAAATTTATTATAAAACAATGTTATTTATAGTGTATTTTTTAATATAAATTTTTAATATATGAGAGAAAGTAAATAAAATTTAAAATAATAAATTGAATAAAATGAAAATCATACAAGAAAATTTCAAGTAACATATAATTAAGAAAACAGAGTAGAAGAAAACGAAATTTAATGAACAATAGACAAGATTCCATTTTATTGATAAGTAAATGAAATTTTGATGACAGTTCAACAATAATTTAATTGAATGTTATTACCATAATAATATTATATTAATATACTTTATTAATCTGTATTTATTGCACAGTTATATTTTCAATATATTTCAAAGAAATAAAACCATGTGTTTCTCACTCATTGTTAGAATATGAAAATTATATTACTTTAATGAGTTAGTAAATTTAAACGTGGAATATATAAGAATATTCAGTTTGCTTTAATAAATATTTCATTTTACCATAATCAGAACAGTACACGCCTAACAATTGAAATTTCGTGTTTATTCTCTTTTACACAGAAGCTAAAAGAAAAATATATATAATCACGTAAATAAAAGCAAATAAAAGATATAAGTTTAATTCAATTATTAATTTTACGATAAACGAAATATATTAATAAGGAAATTGATTGAAAATAATTCAGGATTCAATCAAATTGATTAATCAAAATTTTTAGGACATTTGAAATGCCTAAATATCTTTATAAAAACTTAAAACTTTTTGATAAATGTTCTATCATATTTTAAAAATTTTAGAAAAAAATTAACACTATTCTTTAAGAAATTGTTAACAGATAAAAAAAATCATAGCGTATGAAGGCTGATAAGTATCTGGATACTATGATATATTTAGCGTTTACACAAAAGAGCAAAAGCAAATCAGCAACTTTAAAAGATACTTATAATGAAATAGAATTAATTTACAAATTATTACAAGTGATTAAAAATTTCTTTTATGTCTAAATTATTATATTATATGTATTATCTCACAAACAGTTAAGAAATATTTAATACAGCTCTTTGGTTGGTCGTACCGAAAAAAAATATCGAAGATATTGCTTCAATCATCAGTGTACATATACATAATGATGGAAGTACAAATACCATAGCAATAAAAGAAAAAATGTATTAAAAAATAGTCATTCCAGAAAATATATGTATAAAACAATGCGAAGTTCCTTTACAAAATGAAATATCTCCTGCTATAATTAGAACTAAAAAGAGAGAATTTGCGATGCAACAGGTTTAATAGACACTCTGACTATAGAAATATGGGTTGGTTTTTCTAGGTGAATGACATAAACTGTGAAAATTGACGAGGAAGGATAAGATATTTTCTACGCTATAGTTCATATATGTTGGTGCAATTAATATGAACTAAAATAGTAACATTGATAATACGATTATATTTTTTATAATTTATAAACATTATTTTTTATGCAATTGATAAATATATTATTGTATTAAGTAATTAATTATCTACTATTAATTATTGTTTTTGCACAATAAAGAAATTATACAGATTGTTGAAGAATGTTAATAGCTTTGGTAACTCTTCCAAAATAAATTAAATAAAGTTTAACATATTTTATCAGATATATACATTTTAAAAAATACACCAAATGATCGTAAAATTTATTAGAACAATAAATAAAATAAAGAATTAAAGAATTAATAATTAAAGAATTAAAAATTTATATTGAATTTATAAATATTTAAAATTCTATTCACAAAATCAATTCACAGTTGATTAATCTCATAATGTCTAATTAATTAATCAGGTATTATGCAATGACAAAACAAATTATTCTTCGATTTACTTAATGTGTATAGACTCAGAGAAGAAGCATTGCTACGTCATTGTTATTGTGGTCTCTTACATATTTTATTTAATTGAAATACGAACCATTCAATTAAAAATTGTATTAGTTTAAAGAAATGCAAATAATCATTTTATTTATTGTTGTATTATTTAAAAAAAAACAAGAATATAACGAACACGTATAAATTATATTTACTTTATTTTGATTTAGAAGGATATTTTAGCTATGTATTTTATAATTTAACTGCATAATAATAAAGAAATGCCATAATGTGTAATAAATATTCGACTACTATAAAGCAAATTGTAAAAAGTTATAAATTTACTATTGACATATAATAAATTAATAAATTGCAATTAATATATAATAAAAAAAATTTATATCTAGATGAAATACTTGAATTAATAATAATATTAGATTTATTTTGTAGTTCATAATGAAGCATATGTTTCTTTATTGAGCATCATTCTATTTATTTCGTTATACATTTTATTGATAAAAGTTTTTATTACATTAAAAAATCAATTGTTGTTAATTTAAAAAATCTAATTAAAATATTGAAACTATACATAATATACTAATAATTGTTACTGTGTAAAGTTATTAGCTAATTCAGAAATGTTTGGTATAAAAACGTTTTTCAAGCGCAGACAGTTGTGCAGACTCATTAGAATAATGTGTAGATACATTACACTTATGTTTGTAGTGCAGACAAGAATATATGCATGTATAAATATTTGCGAACACTTAGTTACATAAAAAGTATAAAAAGAATACAGAGTCTTATTAGCAGTTATTCATGGCATTTGTAGTCTCTCAGTCACTGAAAAGAGAAGAATGTAATGCAATTCAAGGCTCAGATTCATTAAATATATTCATCTTTATATATATGTATATTCTATCTATATTTAAAATAAACTAAAATTAGTAAAATAATTTTATCTATCATATTTCTATTAAATACCAATTAATAAATTTAATTTAATATTTAACAATATTTACATAATAATATTTATATAAATAAATAAATACCAACATTTGTTTCTATTTTATTTGAGAAAAAGTACTTGAAGTTGAAAATACTTATTTTATCCCCAAACAATTAGCATCAGCAAGAATTTCAGATATTATCAAAGTTATGTAGAAACTTTCAAATAATTAATGATGTTTAACTCAAGTTTTGAAAAAAATGTGCTATTAAATTTTTATTCAAACCAGAAAAACCAGATTTACATATTTTATTTTTTAAATATATCAAAAGCTTACACCCGAATACATAATTCATCTGCCTATATATATGTCGAAGTTTTATAGAACATTATAAATAGTTTCATCAAGCTTCGAGCAACACAGGCGAATATCCTAAACATGATTGATATTATTAATTTATTAAATATAAAAAACTTATTTAAAACAATATTTTAAAAATTATATTATATTATGTATACTGTACAAAAAAAAAAGAAAATATAAAATAATATATAAATTTCATCGTGAAACCTTATAAAAATTGCTCAAAATTAAATTAAAATTGAAATAAAAATATTCGTTAAAAAATTATAATGTTTGGAAATATACAAAAATAAATGTAAAAATCACACTCAAGTCATATTAGAAATTATTATGCAATTTATTATTTTCTGTTCATTTGTTGAATATTACATTATAATAACTATTTTAAAAAATTCTTTAGCTGAAAAAAAGTTTCCTCTAGATAAATTAATTTCTTTTCCTAATAAAAACAGGATCTTACATATTTAAGAATAATCAATAAATAATCAATATATTGCTAGTTATGTGACGTTTTATTTGCATTATTCTTATTTTAAAACCATTGTCTCATATATCAACAATAAATAGAGTTTATTGTAACAATACACTTGATGCTCATGATGTTTAATGGGAAATTAGTCGTCATGATTACTTCGGTTTCTCGTTTCTAGTTCTTTGTTTCTATGTTATACAACTTTCATTTCTCGTGCAAGATGTATTTATACAACGCGATGCAACAAAAACATTAATTGTCACACAATTTCTAC
Organism: Ceratosolen corneri; assembly: GCA_030522565.1. Taxonomy (NCBI): domain Eukaryota; kingdom Metazoa; phylum Arthropoda; class Insecta; order Hymenoptera; family Agaonidae; genus Ceratosolen; species Ceratosolen corneri. The sequence continues at coordinate 127,641 of JAPYYT010000428.1, forward strand.
TTGCATTAATCGATCATAATTTTTTATTGCTCTTTATTAATGACATTACTTTCACATGACACATAAAAGCATGAAAAATCTATACCATAATCTTTTCTATTCTACGCATCAAATTTTACCATTATTATGTTGCTTTATTATTACTATTATATTTTTATAGAAAGAGACTTACATTTCATTATTTGGTAAAACATTTAATTTTTTTACATTGACATTATCTTTATTTTATTCGATCGTCGTGCGTGAGTCCAAAAAGAACTTACGCTTTATTGCTTTTTATTTTTTTTAATATTAATACCTTATAATGAGAAATTGATCATAATATTGGACGACTAAAATTATTTTAAATTAATCGTAAATATCAAGTACAGCAACTAATAACTTGTTTTTTTGTTGTTTACAAAATAATGTATTGAATATATTATTAAACAAATATTTTTATATTTTGTTATGCTAGAGTTCTAGAATAAGAAAAGATTTAACACAAAATAGTACTATACAATTAATTTGAAATTTAAAAAATTCAAATTTTATAAAGCAATATAATATATAACCTTTGAAAAAACCTGTCTAGTTGTCCTGTATAATATAGCTAAGATGATATTCGAATGCAATATTTAATTATTTCCATTAAAATAATATTAATTTGTAACAAATCATAAATAGTTTATTGATTTTTAATAACAATTATATTATTGCCTTGTATTGATTAATAAATTAATACGCTTAGAAATTGTGGAAGTGTAATTGCACCCGCTTAAATCCATAATTCACTTCTATCATAAAAGTAAATTATTTATTTCAATGTGACTAATAATACGCACTCTCGTTCAATTTTTTAATAATTCAATATTAATTTGAATGAAAAATGAAATTTAACGAAAACAAACTGTCGAATTTTTACAGCTTCGATACAGTAATTGATATTTAACGATAAATGATTTTAAGACATCGACGTACAAATTAATAGTATAAATTAAATATAAGCATTCAGGCTACCCACAACGAAATAACACGATCCTCAATACCACCGTCATACATTTGTACGAGCAAGTAAAACTCGATTCCTCGGTTTTTTTGCATTCTCGTTGACTTAACATCATCTGCCCTGCACTTCTGAGCTAAATAATGAATTGGTTTTAACAGCGAGAACGGCCTTCAGCACAGACACACCGAATTATCCAGCATGTTGTGCGGGATAAGAACACGCGACGTGCCTAGATTTACTTATTGACTCTTGTCTCGTACTTCGTGTATCCTCGTGAATAACACCAACGTATTGCGACCCATATTCAATAGGTGCACGTTATTTGCGTGTAATGATAATTTTTAGTGAGCAAGGAGATTAACTGTAAATAGGCAAATCCTTCAGATCATTAAAACCTACGATTACTGTTTACATAATACTAGCCAAGCATTATACGCTGCGAAACAAATTTTTTAATATGAAAATATATAGTTAAACGCAGTAATGCAATTAAATTGTTAATCGATATATCTTCTAGATTTAGGTATATAGTGTACAAAATCAATTATTTAAGAAGAAAAGCTGAAAATAGACACGTTCGAATTTTATTATTATAATTTTTAATTCCCATGGTCCTTATAAATACTTTTATTCGTCTGAATAAATAATACACTCGATTTTCTCTTTTACATTAGAAGGTAATTAATGAACAAAGAAATTGATTTCATTCTTTATCACAGATATTATTAATACTAAACTATCAATTATGAGTATACTTAAACTTCTATTTTCGACTACTTAAATGTATTAAAATTTAGATAAATATATAAAAATAATATTGAATGATTTATTATTCTGTAATCCACAAATGATACCAAATATACACGTATTAGCTTTAATTGTTAATGAAGTAGACTTAGTATGTTTGAAGGATAAAACGCCATTTTTCCCTATTAGAATACAAATTTGAGAGTCAATTTATAAATTATATTTTTGTCTGTCTAATTAAATTTTTCAAAGAAAATAATCAATAATGTCTATTATTTTTGGTGCTAAAAATACAAATAGTATTTACCTGTATGCATAAGGAAGTTATAAGTTTATAAATCGACAAATAGAAACAAATTGATAAAGCATTTTAAATCCTAGAATAAAAGAACATTTTACAAAGAGACATTGTATTTTTGCACAAATGGGTAGGGTTACTTTTTTATTTGAGCGATTATGAAAAATGGAATTATGAAAAAAAGTTGGAGGTTTGTTAACAAGATCATTATTTATGTAATTTTTAAAGTTAAAATTACACGAAGTATTTATTATAAAGGGAAATTTTTTTTGTTTAAGGTAATCATTTTATTTAATAAAACTGAATTATTAATATTCATATAATGAATATTATTTTTATATTTGTTCTTCAATTTTAATATCGATATTAAAATTTTCTGAATGCTAAAACTTTAAAATTCATTATTAATAGAAGAACGTCATTCTTTCCTATTTTATACCAAATACATCTAGAATATTAAGTTATAACCTAGTTTGTTCAAGCCAATTTAATTTTATATTTTTGTTCTCATTTTGATATACCGAAAGATTTTTACTTTCGAGTTTTTCAACATAAACCTTATATGTAACAATTACTTTTAAGTATAGTAAGATATCGTAATTTATTACATTTTTAAACTCGAAATAATTATTAATACGTTCCAAGGATAATAAAATTTCGAGCATTTCAATAATATCAAATTAATGATTTAGATTTTTCTCAAATGTATTAATTTTATTATATGGTAAAATAATCTATAGAATATTAAATGATAGATAAAATTAATTAATAATCAGAGAAATTTTACTTTATGGCAAATTTAAATAAATTAAATTAACTTAACTATAAATAATAATTATATTAGTCGTGTACGCTTCATTTATTCTATAGTAAATAAAAAACAGTTATTAAAAATAAATAAATATTTCTAGTATTTTTATTATTGTAAAAATTAATTATTCCTTATAATTTTAGTTTAATTATTTTTTGAATTCTAAAAATATTTTTTAATTAAAATCAAAAACTTTTAGTATATTTTAATACATTTTTCATGAATACATTTAGAGCTAACATAGCTAAAAATTAGAGCTAAAATAAAAAAAAAGCTAAAAAAGCTAAAATAAGTTAATATAAAATAAAATATAATTAGCTAAAATATACTTATTGTTGACTACTTTATGTTTAGTTTACTTTTAATTCCAGCAAGTATGAACATAATATATTCAACTATGTTTCTAATTCTATTCGCCATATCTTTTAGTAGTACATATCCAAAAAGGTAAATAAATAAATTCATATATTAAGAATGAAATATGTATAATCATTTTCTTTACTATTCTACCCACATGCCTTTATACGCAAATGTCAAACTACATTAAATATAACTAATTATATTTGAAATAAATTCTATGTAATTAATACTTCAAGTAAAATCACATGAAATAAAGTTAAGTTTCAATAATTAATTGTCTTAAACATTAGTATGGATGTAAACGTTAAATGAAACATTTTTATCAAATAGATAATTAGAAATAGATAACTTAGAGTTCTTATTTAATTTGGAAAACACATAAATTATTTATTAATTAATAAGATAATTAAATAAATAAAAAAAGTATTAATTTATTAGAATAATTAAAGTTAAAAAGTTATAAATACATGTACATAATCAAATAGAATTTCGATTCAATATATTTTAAATATCTAATATTCAATTTTCTATTAATTTATTTATTCTGATTTATTTAGATGAAATTTACATTCGTTAGAATTATATTTTTAAATTATGCGTTATAGTGATTGTTTCATGAAATTAATAATAAGCTCTTAATTTAAAAATCACTTTCTGTGTAATTTATTGATAAATTGTTTGCTAATTATTACACAAATCGAGTTATAAGTTATGAAAATAAATTTATATTATGAAAATGTTAATCGGATTTTTGATTTTTCAAAGTATTGTTGTATAAGTCTTTATAGTTAAATATTTTATGTGAATATATAATCAATAATAATCAATATATAATAATACATCATTTATTTTGCTAATATATTATATATGCACACACATATGTGTATAAATAGAATATTACATGTTATCATATAAATTCAAAGTAATTCCTTTATTTCAAAAAATTGCTTTGTAAAAAATTAAAGTAACATAAATAGTGGAATAGATAAATTTATTACATAATTTTTTTAAAATTTCAATAAAACATGGAAGATTATTTACTATATTATAATTTATAATAAAAATATTTAAAAAATAAAAGAATTATTCATTTATAATATAAAATAACGTGTTAAAGATGTATTTATATAGATTCGTCTCGTGAAAGTTTATATAAATATATAATATTAATTAAAATTATTATATAACTGAAAGTCTTAATTAAAAAATATGAAATTTTAGAGACTTTTTATAATTATGATAAATTAAATTTTTCATTATAATTTTAATCTAAATATAAATCAGTTTTAATAATGGACTTGATATGAAATAAATTATAATAAAAACCAACGAATCGAATCATAACTAATTGTTTAAAATTTCAAGAAAGAATGTTAATTAATTGTTAGTATAAGTATAAGTTTTAAATTAGTTTATCTTTTAAATAAATAATCAAAATAAAATCACTAAAACTTACGAAAATTAATTTGTTCGTAACACAAGAAAATGTTCCATTAAGTACATTCGAATAAATAATATTTATGTATAATCATTGTCATTGTATGTATCAAAATTGGGATCAATGTATTTAAATAATTGAATAATTCAAATAATTTATTTAAATAATTCAATTATTCTCATATCAATAATGTTAAAAAATTAATGTTATTATCAGCAGTTGTTTATTAGTATAGATTCAAGTAAATGTTAAAATTTCAAATCACACATAATATTGATAATCATTTACAATAAAAAAAATCATTATGTTTCTTAGTTGTGAATATTTAAAAATTTATTTAAAAAGTTATTATTTTATAAATTATATTAATTGCATTTATAATACAACTTTTATATATTTATAAAATCTATTCCGGATTAACATTTTAAGAAATAATTGTATAAATATATAACAATTTCAAATACACAATTATAAAGATATTTTAAATAATAAAGATAATAATTTATTTAGCGAATGGTAATTGTTATTATTTCGCAAGACTTTGAAGTTTGTTAAAAGTCAGTAAGTTTACTTTCGGGGATTTCGGGGAAAAATTCGGGGAAAATAAAAATAGTCATACTTGAATATTCATTCGTTTAATATTACGATTCATAAAGTAGAAAAAATATTCTGGACATTCAATTTGAATTATTATGTGTACACGTAAATCACATAAAAATCACGCAATACATGTAAATCATACATCATATACATTCTAAAAATTATGATAAATACTTGTTCTTTTTTGCTCTAATTCATAAAAATGTATGCAATTACTGCAATTTAATTGAAAAAGGGCTAATAATTATCTTGAAAATTACTTTAATATAAAATAATGTTTATCAATAATGAAAATTAATAATATTTGCATTACTTAATAAGCAATAAATGTATTTTATGATGATCAAGCCGTTACATATTACATTTTCATGCGAATTCAGTTCACTACCTGAGGTTGCTTCTACTGATAAAATTGTGATATTACAAAGTAAGTGCCTATTGTAGTCTCCACTAATAATGTGTTATGTGTGTGCAATCAAAGTTCTCGTTGGTTTGCATATAATAGACTGATTATTTTGCGGCATAGCCAAAATTTATAGCGTATTATATCACGTATGTAAATCTTAACTTCGTGTCTTTGAAAATCCTCAAATTAAAAGCTCTGCTTAATAGGATTCTCATTGCTCAAAATTATTACCTATTATTATACATACGATTCGCCTTACGATTTCGGTAGTACTGATATTCCAAATTTTTTCCCTCATAACTTCGCTTCTCCACCTTAACTTTTACTATTGCACTTATTGGAATATCACTGCAATGTGACAATCGGCACTGTCTTTTCTCTCCTCTCCATTCATCACATGGACTTCATGTAACTTACGTTCCATGCAAATTATACGCTTGTCCACTTGTTTTTTATTCCTAAATGTAATGAAAAGCTATGAGCCACATAATCAACGAGTTCACCCCTACTCGTATTCCCATCCCCGTTTTTTATGACATTAGTCACTGACCTCGTCGTATTCGGTCGTCGTTGATCGAGACATTTCTGTCCAGTCTCTCGCGAAACGTCAATCGCTGTAGAAGCGCCGAACGTTGTAACGCGTCCGGACAACTCTCTGTGGATGTTGTGACGCGGGCGTTTCGTACCTTATTCTTCTTGCCTTTTCTCGCTTGTTCATAAGCCCTAGAGGATGCTGAACCAGGTACAGCCAGATTTCCTCGAGCCCAGGTCAGAGAATGTAGACAAAGCTGCGAGATCAAAGCCAAGGACAAGGAATGAAGAAGGCGGTGAGGTTCTCCATAGCCCGCGAGATGAACGCAAAAATATTCGGGGCATCGAAGTCCTGTGCCGCTAAATCGAGGGGATTTAAAATTTATTACAAATAAATTCATTATAATCCAATTAAAAATCTATTGTAATTGTTTAGAATCCAATCGTCAGGGATAAAGTATATGCGGCCAATTGGAGCCCGATAATGATAAAAATATACAAGACTTGTAGCACAGTAATTAAGATTCTGAACATATGTGCAAACAATTATTTGTAGATTAGCATTAATGCGTAAAAAATAAAATTATAAAAATTATAAATAGAATTTCATTTTAATACTTTGATGTAGCTTTTTATTTCTTAAAAAAATCGTATTTTAATATTTATTGATAAACAAAATAGTGTTATTTTAATATATCATTGCATTATAACATTGAAAATTATATAATAAACATGATGAAGAAATACATCCTTTCTTTTTATTTAATTATCTGTTCGTTTTGGAACAAATGTAAATTACGGATTACATTATATTGTATAAAAGAAATTAGTATGTATGAAAAAAAATCTAATTAAGAAAATTTACGTAATATGGTGATAAAGGAAATATTTAAAAAATCAGTATGTCAGTAACAGAAAAATTATAAAACGGGCAAAATAAAAGAAATGAAGCATCAAAAGAAACTAAAAAACATGAATGAAGATAACAAGCAGGACTAATTAAAATATTCAACAAGGCTTCTATTTAATTAAGATATAAAATTTATAAAAATAACAAAATCTTTTTCTATATTTACCATAGAATACAAAGAAAATCATATACTTCTGATAATAGTCCATTCTCCTTGGGTGGAGAGACTAATTAATTCATTAATAGTTTTCTTTCATAAAGTAATACATTTCAACAAATTGCAGTAGATTTTATACATCTTTGTAACTTCAGAACCTTAAATTTCATATAAATTTATTATATAATTTTTATTTAAAATCATATATAGGACTTACTATTCAAATACACTGTATCTTTGAAATAAAAATTTCAAATTGTATATATTCACATAATAATATTCAAGAGTAATTAAAAAAATATTAAATACTGGATTAATCTATAAATTATGTTATTATTATTTATTGAAATATTTAGGTTGCGTAATGAATTAATGTTGCTAAAAGGATTATGAAAGACGATTTGCAGAAATTAATCAAATTTGTTTCCCAAAAATTGATAATTATTTAAAAAGTTAATTATGATTTGTACTTAATCTGGTATAAGATAATATTTCTATAGTGAACTTAAGGTTCAAAATTAACAATAAATAACAAAAATTTACCCTTTTATACCCTTTTAATTAGATTATATAAACAAATCACTGTTTTGAATCAGAAAAATTTAATTAATGCAAAACGTAATTAATTTAAACGTATCCTTTTCATTAAGAAATTTTATCACATTACATGAAATTGTACTTTTAAACAATATTTTCAAAATGAATAGTTATTTGTTATTTCAAGTTATAATGTTTCATATTCCTAATTTCGTATGCCCATTCACATGCGCATATTTTAAAATTAAAATTACAGTATACTTTTAAAACTTATTTAATAAAAAATTATTTCTACGAAACTATACATTAGACATAATTTAAAATTTTTAATTTTAATTTAAAACGTAAACGAAAGAAAGTAAAAATAAAGAATTCTTTTTTACTGAATTTTGCGATCGTTTCGAATTAATGAATATCATCGATGAGTTTGCAATTTATAAAGTCTGTGTTTGTTTGAAGCTAATGAACTCATCAAAATGCTCACGAATTTTTAAGCTTTCATTCCTTTGATAGTCTAAGTGTTAATTATGAATGCGTATAAATTAGCAATTATAACGTCTATTTTCTAATTTCCGATACAGAGTGAATTAGCGTAACATTGACATTAAGAAATATAAAGAACATACGGTAAAGAATGCATTTTTTCTTGTAAAGACAAATGCGTTTGCTGTAATTATTTTATCGAACGAAAAGTTTTTAATCTATCAATGATTTTAAAAGCTTTAATTTGTTTCTGCAGAACTTGTATAAAACGGAACCTGATTGTTATGCAACAACTAATTTAAATTTTAATATTTTTATTTAAATATTTAAATCTTACATATATGAATAATTATTTGAATTAAAAGAATTGATCGAAATCTTAAATATTTATTTTACAAACTATTTTAGTTAGTGGTTTATATAATTTTATCTTAATAAGTGTAAAATTTCAACGTTAAGAACTAGAGACCAAAAAAAGTATACAATAATTCATAATTCTTATGAAAAATGAAATCCTATGGATTAATGTTTTTTTTTTTTAATGAAAAATATAATAATTAATATAAGTATATTATTCTTGTAAAACAACTATATCTATCTGTGTTTTTGCATCTAAAAATTATCCATCAAATATTAATATTTTTTTAAAAATGAAGTTTACATGTGAATATTAATTTTTCGCAGACTATTTTTCACACAATAATTGTAGAAGTCCAATTTATGAAGAAGCGTTCAGACGATCGATAGAAAATCCTGAAGAATTTTGGGCGGAAATAGGACAATGCATCGATTGGAGTAAACCGTGGGACCAAGTTTTGGATAATTCTAACGAACCCTTTACAAAATGGTGAATAATTTTCAAATTTAAAAACAAACAAACAAAAATTCCTTCTAAATATACGAATATAAATAATCACTTTCTACGATTGTTTACATTTTGTTTTTAGTTACATATGCTGTAGGTAACTTGAACGATATTGCATGTCCAATTACACAAACCGTGCGCGCGCGCGCGCGCGCACATACACATTACATGTAATAATACATACGGTGTATCTAAATCTAACATAATTTAATGAGAAAAATAAGGTTAATAATCATTAAAATATTATTTTAGGTTTTAAAAATAATCGAAAATATTTTTCTTTTTTTTTTTATAAAACTCATTCAAGTACACGAGGCATTAAAATGAGATTTAAAGATACCTAACTTTTCCACTAAATGCATCACACTATCCGCCATGAATAATGACAAAAGCATTTTTTATAATTTGAACATTTTTATTGCATTACCTTGCATAATTTCATGTTCGAAAGCGAAGGGTACGGCGGCATTTTCTAACGAGCGTTTCGAATACTCAGGTACGTTGGGGGCGAGACAAACACCTGCCACAACGCCCTGGACCGGCACGTGGCAGCGGGTCTCGGCTCCAAGACAGCCCTCATCTACGATAGCCCGATGCTCTCGCTGACGCGGAAGGTGAGCTACGCCGAGCTCCTCGACGGTACGTCGCGGCTGGCGGGTGCGCTTAGCAAGCTCGGAGTAAGGAAAGGTGACCGCGTCCTCATTTACATGCCTCTTATACCCGAGACTGTGATGACGATATTGGCTACGTCGAGACTGGGCGCCGTGCACTCCGTCGTATTCGGTGGTGAGTTTTACACGAGCTAGACGTGAGCCCACTGACGCAATTAACGCCCGATGTAATTAAGATTTCTTAGCTGACGGCATATATAGCAAGGTGAGCTTGGAGTTGTTGCTTATCAAGGCGCTATTGCTCTTGGTGTTTTAAAGAATGTTAAGTGAGAAGGAGTTCGTTAGCGGCGATATTCACTATACTCTGGCTATTTAAACGAGTATAATGGGTTTCTGAAGGGCCAGTGGATGTCTGATTTTAGTTTCGAAGAAGAAAGAAGTTATTGTGCGGTGTTTATTGAGAGGGTGTTTATTTATTTATATCCAGGATTTGGTACTTTTGAAATTATAATTGACATAAATAATGAGCTGCACTTATAGTCGTAGGGATACAAAGTAATAATAATGATTTGTTCGTGGTTGTAAATTTTGTTTGTATACGTCTTCAATTTTTAACAGAATATGAAATTTTCTATTCAAATACATTATTTAAGTGAAATGCATGACTTTTATATCATAGACAATAGGATTAAAGCAAGTATAATGAATTATGAAATTGCTATTCGAACAGATGATGAAATTAATTTGATTTCAATTTGATGTAATACTTTGCACAATAGTAGATGTAGTATAATTATAGGTGTGTTTGTTATTTAGGATTCGCATCTAAGGAACTTGCAACGCGAATCAGCCACGCCGAACCGAAAGTTATAGTTGCTGCCAGTTGTGGTCTCGAGCCTAATAAAATTGTCAAGTGAGTTCTGCTTCTATTTTACCATTCGCAATAGTTCACGTAAAATATTGGTTTCATAAAAGAATAGACATTGGCACTTTTTTGCAAGTAGCAAACGCTTTCAAATCATTAATTCTCTCACAAGCCGACCATTTGATTGTTTAACGATAAACCAAGTTTTTAATATGATTTTAGTTTTTTAGTGTGCATAAATGATGGCAATTGTGCTTCTCTTAAAATTTATGCATTGAAACCAGTAGTCAGAAAGAAATGTCGCCACTATAAGACTGCGCTGCAATCGATCTGCTAAATCCCAAAATTGACAAGCGTAATCCCGAACTAAATAAAGTATTCTCACCTGACTCAGATACACGGACATGTTAAACGACGCTCTGAATTTGATAACGGCGCCTAAGCCCCAATGCATCGTGTATCAACGACGGAATGTTTGGGAAGCGTCCCTAATGAGCTCCCAGCTGGACTGGCAGGAGCTCGTCGACAATGCCGAGCCCCATCCCTGTGTACCTGTCGAGGCTAATCACCCTCTATACATCCTCTACACATCCGGGACAACAGGTGACGTAATGCATCCGCGTGGTCCATACTGTGCTCAGGCAGCTTTCTTTTTATTTCGTAAAATCGATAGACTGACTGCAAGCTGGATAAATACTAGTCGAAACGCTGTTTGCTTATAATTCCATGGAGCCCCTTTGCGTACATAGCTTATTTGAATTTATTGGAAATAATAAAGATAAGCACTCTTTTATTTATGCAATTAGCTTGTATATATTTGATCTGTGGCTATTTAAAAAGTTCGAACGATGTATTATTAATAATGATATTCCGCTGATGTAATGTATACTTTATATCGTCGTTTATTAGGATATTATTGTTCCATAAAATTTCATATTTTGGTAGAATAGCCAAGTTACATTCGTCATTTTATCAATTACTAGCATATAATTTATCAAACTTATTGAAACATACTGAAGGCTTATTGAAGTATTTAAATTAACTTTAAAATGATAAATTAATAAAATGAGCATATACTTTTATCTATGAAATGATTTACGTAATGTTTTCAATGTTTCCGAAATTCAACCTTCATCGTGCGGTATTTTATTCAGCCGTAATACAAATTCCAAACTGAAATTTAATTTATAAGAGTACATTTATTTGATTTCAATTGCGTTCGATTTTTCAAGAATGCTGAGCCAGTATCAGAAATATACAAATATAATTATAGAACGAACTTTTTTTTTATGAAAAATTGAATTTTATTCCAAGCGTTGCGTTCATTCAAACGGCTGAGAAGAAGAGTTAGAGGGACGGGGGTGAGGGGGAGAATGAGAATGAGAGAATTTGAGGGGAAATAAAGTCGTGCATACCGTAGGCGATCCGAAAGGCATCCAACGGCCGGTGGGCGGTCACATAGTGACCCTCTGCTGGAGCATGAATGCAATTTACGGAATGGATAAGAACTCCGTGTGGTGGGCGGCCTCGGATCTCGGCTGGGTCGTCGGCATTTCCTACATCTGTTACGGACCGCTTCTCTATGGCGCCACCAGTGTTATGTACGAGGGCAAACCTGATAGGACTCCGGACGCCGCCCAGTACTTCAGGTCAGTAGAATACTCCGTCCTTTGTGTTGGTGCGATTACGCGGGATAAATACTTCAGGGCCTATTTTCAACCCCTTTACTCGGCCTTATTACGTTTTTGCACTCTGGTAGAATGAATGTGATTGCAATGCTTTCATCGATTTTTTAATTGAATTAATTGGCGAAAGAGTCGTGTTTGCGTTTGAAATATTTAAGTGCATTGGACAAATCGTGGATACAAGGAATGCTGGTATTATTTTAAAGTGCTGCAGAAACTAAGGCTGAATAGTTACTTTAAACAAAATTGGTAAATAGAATATAAAAAGTAAGTCACCATAAATAGTTTCGACTGCAAAATGTTTTATTGTATTAAAGATAAATATTAATAATTATCGAATGATTTCAGAGATTGAGGATATTGAAAAATATTTACGGTAAATTTGTATAAAGTAATCACCAACTTTTAAAATTTTCATTCTGCAAATGAGAATCAACATTTCGACTCAATATTAATATCCTCTGTAAACCTTAATTAATATTTTTCTGCACATACAAATTCTTGCAATTAATAAAATAAAATTTGCTGATCCGACCTTTTCTATAAAAAATTTTAAGTATTGCTTTCAATATGGAAATTAAGAATTAACTGGATTCAGTTGTAAGAAGTGTAGCTCAATGCCATCTAAAGTGGAAATGAATACTTGAAAAAGTCAAAATTTAATAAAGTATTATGTGAAAAAAATATAGCGAGTTCCTATCTACTTTTTATTTACGTGCTTACATTGTGTTGCAACTTTTTTAACTCGATAAATCTAAACTTGAGTGAGGATAACTTTTTGCCATGTAAGAAAAGTTACCCAGAGGGTCGAATATCTTTAACTTCTTTTTAGTAACGACAAATAAAGTTTGGAACTGATCACATTTTCACGAAAAGTTAATAAATAATGTTTTTCTCACTCAATTCATTATAGTGTAAAAACGATTGTTTTCTTAATCTCAACATGAAAAAATTTTGTTGGCAAAACATTGATATTAGATTAAACCTGTATATTATATATTTTTTAAAATATATTTTCAAGATATAAAGCATTGATTCGATGAAGAGTCAACCTTTCTAAGGACTAATTTAACTCTCCATTCTTTTTGTTTAATCGGGTATATTAAATTTTTTAGGATCATAGATCAGCACAAAGTCAATGCGCTCTTTACCGTACCAACAGCCTTCAGAGTATTGAGGAGAGCGGATCCAGATACACTGTTAGGAAGGAAATACTCGACGAAATCGTAAGTCCAAACGTTAATTAAAAGCTCAAGAGCATTTATATTCAATAAATCCTTTATTGACATACAATATGATCAAGTAAAGTTTAGAAAGCGATTGAACATTTTGCACAAGCAAATACTAATTTCACTACAAAAGCACTACACAACCATCCATCAAAATAGAAGATCAGCTGAGAATAAATTATTAAATACTCGATCGATTACAGCTTGAGGGCAATCTATGTCGCGGGCGAACACTGTGACTACGAGGCGAAGCTCTGGGCAGAAAAAGCGTTCAATGTGCCAATACTGAATCACTGGTGGCAGACAGAAACCGGACATGCCATCACCGCTACATGCCCAGGACTCGGACACTCTCTCAATCCACCGAGGTACAGCACCGGTTTGCCCATACCTGGATACTTAGGTTAGTCGCCGATGAATTTGTCAAAATCGAGTTAAATTGACGTTCATTGCGAACATTTAAATGAATGTAGAAATATACAATAATAAAAGCAGTAGATAAAAGTAGAATAAAACAGTACATTCCATGTCGCTATCTACGATTAAGTATGAAAAAAATAAAATCCAATTTTCAAAGTAGAAAATATATATAATTACAAAAGAGACGACATTAAGAGATATCAATTACCTTGAAATTTTTATTTCAGACAGTGAATAAATACTTTAAAGTTGCGTTAAATAATATCAGAGTACACGCAGTAGCGCAGAGCATTTGAAAGTAAAAACGTATTGCAGCGAAACTAATTCTTTTTGTCACAACCTTGACCCTTGATTTTGGTGCAGTTCAGGTCCTGAGAGAGGATGGCAGTACGACGTCAGCCAACGAACTCGGTAGAATCGCCATCAGATTGCCGTTACCTCCCGGTACCATGTCAAGTCTTTATCGTGCACCCGACAGATTCAAGGACATCTATTTTTCCAAGTATCCTGTTAGTATATAATTGGAGCACCTTTCTCCCCTCTAACTTTATAATACATGATTTTTTAAGTGGTTTTGACTATTCATTTGAATTTATTTGCTCGATGTAGTACATTAATTTGGTCGACTATAGATTAAAGAATATATTTAATCAGCAATTAATAAAATTATTTTCTTATATTTATAACACCAAATTAATTATTTGTAAATTAATCTACAACTCTGCTTATAAAAGTGTGTATATAATCGAAAAGTAATACATCTAAATTTAAGAGAATAATCTAACATAATGGGTACTTTTGCATGAATCAGAAATTTTTCAATATAATTAATTTTAGCCCCGTTTATTCGTTCTTTATAAAATTTATAGAAATACATAAATGGTCTTATAATGCGTTGATATATCAATATTTCGAAAATAATAACATTCCAACATTTAAAATACAAAAAAATAAAGAATAACAACGATGCATATAATAGATGTTTATAGTTATTAATGAAACAAAAAATTTTCAACAATCTATTTTCTATAGATTTTTGAGCTGTAGCTGTTACAAAAAACAGTTGTATAAATACACTTGAAGACACTCTAAGACCTATCGATATAATGACTTTGGTAACTTGGATAATTCACTTAATTCAAAGAAATTCTTTCGCATAGTCTTTTGCAGAAAATCGAGCCTTTCATACATTATCTTAAAATGCGCTCTTTAGTACGAATGTTAAAAATATAAATAAGAAGGTATAAGAAATCTAATAATAAAATTATTGATTTATTAATTGACACTCATTAATAGTATTTCTAAATAAGTATAAATGGTTTTTAGTAATAAACAATTTTACAATTAGAAAATTTACCTACTCGTTATTTACTTAATTATAAAATAATTATATTTTGTTTGAGTAACTTCAAATCAATTGACAATCATTTTAAAAATTGGGAAGACTGAAAAATAATTCAAAAACTGCAGTAAATAACTTTCACAGGGATTTTACGACACAATGGATGCTGGTTACATCGATGAAAACGGTTATGTGTATGTAACAGCACGTGATGATGACGTTATAAATGTTGCTGGACATCGACTCTCAACTTCTGCTCTAGAAGATGTCATTCTGGGTCATTCGGAAGTTATTGACGCCGCAGTCGTTGGCGTTCCCGAAAATACTAAGGGTGAAATTCCTCTCTGCCTTTACGTTATAAAAGATGGTAAAAATTTTTTTAAGTTCAAGCTATAATTAATAAATGAAATATTAATATAAATTAAATTAATATAATTAAAATTTCCCACATGTACATAATTTAATGATTTAAAAAAAAATTTTCTACCTTTATAACTTATTTGTTGATGAAAAATGATATGTACTTAAAGTAAAACTTGGAAGCTTTAATTTAAGAACAATAAACACAATTTTTATCCAATATTTCATCTAATTAATTTTACATCGTTTTAAAACTTTATTAAAATATTACTAGCACTTTAAGACATGCATTTTTACAGATAGTATGAAAAATGAACAGGAAATCAATAAGGAATTGATATCTCGTGTTAGGGAATTGATTGGACCTATTGCTTCCTTTAGACTAGCTGGCGCGATTACTGCGTTACCAAGAACACGTTCGGGAAAAACCTGTCGAAAATCAATTGCAACACTCGCGCGTTCGAAAGCTGTTAAGGTACTTATTGATATAGTGATACAATAAAGTTTTACTAGTCAATCTGCAATTATATAAAAACATACAATTCTATCTAGTATGAATTAAATAATTTTTTTTATTATTGCAGATTTCAAGTACAATTGATGATCCAACAGTCTACCACGAAATTAAGAGAGTTTTGCAAAAATTAGGTTACGCGAAATTAGCACCTGATCCAGAATAGAAAGCAAATACTAAATTGATAAAAACTTCGTCATATGATACTTTGTATAAATTTAATCAATAATTATAAGAATTCGACATTATCTTCTTAATAATAAATATAATATATTTATAAAAACAAATTAAATGCGTAAATAAAATTGCATGTTTATTGTTAAAAAATGATATTTTTATTATTTTCGGATTCATTAAACTCGGCTTAATATGTATATGAATATATATATATATACATACATACACATATATACATAAGCATACATAAACACGTATAAATTATAAATATATATCTACATAAATAATACTCAGCATTTTTTTTTCCTCTTTCTTTTTCCTTTTGTTGTTTTTATTGATTTTTGATCAACTTCGATATCATTTTTTTTTCTTTTCGAAGCATCAGAAATATCCATTGCATTAATTAAAGGCTCTTTTATATTTTGATCCGAGGAATTCGAAGTATCAATAAATTCCGAACTACATGGAATACTGAATCCTGAGATCTAATAATAAATGTTTTTGTAAATAAATGTTTTATTATAATTAATTATTATTAATAATTTTATTAAAATTATTTGAAAAACTATAAAATATGACATTTATTCTTACCACTGGCTTCACTAATTTCAATACTAATTTTTCATGCTGAATATTGGATCTATCAAGACTTAATTGTACGATTACTCGATCAAAAGTTCTAAAAACTATATCGCCACATTTTTGGATATGTTCCTCGGCATCATAAACAAAGTTGACCGCGGGTATTTCACCTTTTTTGCTCAAATATATCGTTCCTTTTAAACCGAACTTCGGTATGAGAATTTGTAATGCATTCTTACGTACGGAGAGAATATACCCTTCCTCTATTTCTATTTTATTCCTAAAGAAAAGCTGTAATAAAATAGAAATGAGTGTACATTGGAAATCATTACTGCTCAATCTCAAAATATATTATACAAATTTTGTAAAAAAAAACAAAAAATAAAATAAATAAAAAATATTTTTTTACGTGAGTGTTCAATGCCACTGATGCTCTTCCGGCATATTGAGCCATCCTATTACGGTAGTTGAGATTATGACAAAGAGCGTGACTTTTATTTTTATCCAACAAATCGGAATAAGTTGCTTCGGCACCAATGCATACGGCTAGTAATCGATGAACTATAATATCAGCATATCTTAAATGAAAATAAAATCAGCATTAATTGCAGATTATAATATTCCTGATATATAATTTTATTATTATGCTAAATTTCTCTAATAAAATAACATGTAAATATGATAATTAAAAATAAATTTTAACTGTTGACTGTTTAATGTATCGACACTAAATGCATAAAATACAATCGCTTTTTAAAAAGATCCAAAAATGACATCATCTGATAAGGAATTTATTCCTATTAACATTAAATAATTTAAGTAAAATAACAAACAAAATGATGTTTTATTGTACTTTAACGAAAACAATAAAGTTATATAAGTAAACAAATTCTATCAACCCTTTTCAAATTGTATAAATATAATGTATATTACTATATATTTCAAAAATATAATGAATTAAAAATAAATATCATATTTTACAAAATTATTTAATAATTCACTTCTTTACATAGTTAAATTTTGTTAGTTAAAAGGAAAAATTCGTAGTATATTTTACAGTTTACAAATATCTATAGTATTCAATGTTAGAACCTATTCCTAATGTGAAATTAATTCATAATTATTGATTGCCCTCGATGAAATGTATATTTATAATAGTTACAAATCTTTTATGTATTTATAAATGTTTGTTTTTTTAAGACATACCTTCTAATAGGAGACGTAAAGTGCGTATAAAGAGGGCAGGCTAAACCATAATGAAAATACTCCTCCTCTTGAAGCATTCCACTTGTAAAATATACAGCCTGCATCATACACCTAGTAGCCACGATCTTCAACATCGTGTTAAAGTACGGATTGTCCTGCTTTTGCGCACTTTGCAAGGACTTTGACAATTCCTTGCCACAACTCGTATTAATCTCGAAGCCTTGGTGCCGGCCGGCCTTGATTAATGGGTCGAAATTTATCTGGGGTGGCTCTGGATGACGGCGTAGCATCGCGCATTCTGGAAACTCTTCTACGATCTTCTTAGCCACGGAGATGTTCGCGAGGAGCATAAACTCTTCAACCATGGAATTTGTGTCGCGTATCATTTTAGCCGCGACGTCAATTGGATCGTGAGTCTCGCTATCAACTTGAAAGTGAATTTCCGGCGATGCCAAAACCAAAGCCCTATGTGTTGATATAATTCATAAGATATTTTTGTTGTTTAAACAAAGATATGAGAGCCAGCTCTATGATATTTTATATAAATGATATGGTTGTGAGAGAAAACGTAAATTTCTTAAATTTTGTTTCTTATTATTAATAAGAAAAACGTTTAAAATTTTTCAATTTTATGTAGCTGAGCTATTAATTGAAAATTAAAATAGACTATTCATAAAAAAAAGTATTTTAAATACTTGTACGTTATTGTAACGGTAAGCGCGATAATCAATTAAAAAAAGCTCATTTAATGATATAACGCGTTAAGAAACAAAATTTAATTAATATTTTTAATTAATCGATTATTTAAGATTTATATCAAAGAAATTCGAATACTAGGTGTAATTCAGCCTACACATTTCATTGTCCATAATATTAAAACAATTATTTATTAATCGTAATGTTCATTAGATAAATTTCTAAATAGTGGTATTTATTGGTTAAGATAAATCTAAATCTTACCCATTATCTAACCGCCGCTTCTTGAGCTTCTTAGCTAAATTATTTAAATTTCTTAAGCTTTTAGCGAGAGCATGATTCTGTCTTTTATCGTCAATTTGTAATTGAGCTTCTTCATAGGTCATAGCCGCTCGGGATAAAATAATTGACTTAACAAATTCTGTAGATATTATATTAACCTCGTGATCAACTTCCCAAATGCACGAAAATGCAAATCTTTCTTCTCCACCTCTCAATGAACATAAATTGCCACTTAAAAGATCTAAATAAATGACAAAATTCATGATTTAATAAACGGTTAAATTTTGTGTACCACTTGTATAATATTATGTCTAAATTTTAGATTTGTTACATCTTTTAAATTTATTATCTTTACAAAAATATCGACCTTAATTACACTCAAATGAAAAATTAAATCAAATTCTGAAAAATATACGAGAAGAATATGTGCCAGAAAAAATATTTGTTCGAACTGACAGTTAAGTAAGAAATTAGCAATATTAGGTATAAGAAATAGTTTTTCATTATAAAAAGCGGTAATGATGCCCAATTTTTATTGCCATAATTATATGACCAGCATTAATTGCAAGAACAATAAATAGCAGTAGTAATGCAAGGAAATTATGCAAAATGGACTTACCAGGTACCATATCAATACGCTTATCAACAAGATAAACAGTTCTGGCCCTCGATGCAGCTTCTTTGTCAAGCGCAGTTCCAGGTCTAATGAAATGGGTAACATCCGCAATATGTACGCCGACTTCAAAGTTACCATTTGGCAATTCACGACAATGAAGGGCATCGTCAATATCAGTACAGCCCGGAGGATCAACCGAGCAAATGTCCAGAGATCTAAGATCTCTCCTCTGTTCAATATCCTGCCAAAAAAAAGATTTATACATATAAATATCCATTTTATGAAACACAAAAAAACATTACGCATATTTTGTCGAATTTTTGTAAAAATTTACATTTTTACAAAGATGCTGTAATTTCTACAATGATACAAATATATAAAATCGATTACATCTTTGTATATTATAGCCAATAAATTTATTTACAAAAGTACTATAATATCTTAAGTTTATTTTATAATTATATATATACTCAACAATTGTGACGCAATTTAAAATCAACAATATTAATTTTTAAAAAATTATGACAATTGAAGATAAGTGTAATACTTCACACCAATGTATAACATAGTAATAAATTTCATTTTTTATTTTATTATAAATTTTATGTGAATATTACTCAATAAAAATTAATTTAAATACAAAAAAAAATAAGCACATTGAATATAAGTTCCTATTAGAAAAATAAATTCGAAAGGTATGTCAGAAGATTGTAAAGAAAAAAATTTAACACATAAAATTGTCAAACTCATCTCAAAATTAAAATTGGTTAAACCTACAAAACAGGCAAATTTTCTAATTTTATTAATGAAAAAAAATTATGTTATTGAAGTTAATAATTTATATTACATTTTAGATAGAAGTAATGAATGACGTAAAAAATCCAATAAAAATTGTACAGGTAAGTACATTGGAAGAAAATACGAATACTGAAGAAATTGAAAATTACATTAATAATGAGCTTCAAGAAGGAAATTCATCTAAAAGATTTAAACTTTTTTGTCGTGAAATAGAAAAATTTATGACTTTTTTAAAAGATAATGAAGATTTAAATTACTACATACATAAATATCCTCAGTAATGTATAAATTGTGATAATTTTATATTTTTGTTGATTATATGATTTTAAATTGTTTAAATTTGAATTTCAGATCATTAAATAAACGGCTTAATATCGATGTAGATGAATTACAACTTGTATTAGCTGAAATTAACGATACGACGACAAATATAAAAAAACTAAAATGTCAACAAAAATTAGTAAGAAAAGAAATTTCTGCTATGAACAGATTAATTCCTAGGATAAAAGATACAGGTTTAAACTCATAATAAATAATTAGAGAAGATTTGGTTGTCTATAAATGTTAACAATATATTACATATTTTTAGAGATCAATGAATTAGAATTGATTATATCTCATCACGATAAGGATTTATATACTCGATGGATAAAATCAAAATGGAAATTTGAAGCAATTGAAGAACTAATGTTTAATATCCAGGTTTTATTAATGAAAATAAAAAAATATAAAATTATATTCGTCCATAACAATGATTATATTTTTTTTTTATTTAAGGAAAAACAATTAGCAATGGATACATTAAGTACATTAATAAGTCGATATTTGGATAAAATAAAGAAACATAACGTATTAACACACAATCTATCAGAAGAAAGTTTAATTAACAAAAATAAATCTGTCTTAATTTCATCTTCAATAACTTCTATTCCATCAAAAGTTCCACCACCACCTCCAATTTTTCCTATTCCACTGACAGTGACTACTTTGAATAAAAATAATTCTAAACATTCTTGGGTTCAACGTAGATTTAGGTAAATATACGTATTTAACAAATAAATATTTGAAACTTTAATTTAGAAATCGTAATTTCAAATATTTAATATTATTGATTAAAAATTAACCTTTCAAGATATATATACTATTAAACAATCAAATATATATAATTAATTGACATTTAAAAGTTATTTCCTAATCTATTAAAATCATATAAATACAAAATTTATTTTATAGAGCTGAAAGAAGGGGAAATTTTGGGTCAGTAGGACCAATAACAGAACACCAAGAACATGAACCATTTGTATTCTCATTGAATTTAAACAATAATGTAAGAAATAATATAAGTTCTTCTAATACCTTAGAATCTCAATCATCAAGACTTTCAAGTAGCTCTAGTGATAATATACTTAGCTCAAGCTCCAATAATCACATTGATACTTCAGAGAGTGGTTCAAGACAATTTGAGAATGATTTTGAATTGATGCCCGAAATACAATCAGTCTTACAAGTTAATATTTAAATTTATCTTTAATTTGTTGGATAGCAAAATTATTTCGTTATACTATTTTGTATAAAAATTAATATAAATTTTTAAATAATATTTTAATCAATTTAAATATGAAATGAATAAAAAATTAATTACTAATATATATTGTTATATATATATATATATATATATATATATATATATATATAATAGATACACATATAATTACTATAATTAAATTTCATATATTTATTTTTAATAGGCACTTTTGGGCCAAAGGACTATTCCATTAATGATTACACATGCTAGTTAACGTAAATAAATCTAATTCCAAAAATAGTATAAAAGAAACTAAAATAATTAAAAACTATTAAATAAATAATTAATTGAATCGTATTGAATTAAAAAAAAAAAGTAAAATTGTAAATGATTTAATAAATATATACTTCAAAATAAATTTACTTGTTTTTGTATAAAAATAAAATAAGCATTTACGTCCTACCAAATCTGTAATGATCCAAGGTAACTTTGGTAAGAAACTTAAAACTTCATCGGAGAATCGGCTATGTGGTACGTCATGTTCTAATAGTAGAACTTCATTCTCGGTATCTTTGTCACCAATTACACCTAAAGCACGCACAAAGTGTCCTAGTGGATACCTAGAGCTCCTTGGCCAAGAATCAATAGCTACTATAATACGTTGTGTACACAAAGTTTCATATTGTTTAGTTTCAATCCTTACTTTTGGAATTTTTCTTTCTGCTGGCATGAAAAGGTGATGCATATTCTAAAAAAAAATAATAGCTATTCAATAATATACGAATTAATATTTTTTTCATTCTAATAATTACTAAGGAAATTATACAATTCATTTTTAGAAATAAAAATATATTATCTCTACTTAATTAATATTATTTACATCTTTAAGTGAATTATTCTGTAATATTCCACAGTACTGTCTCCACTTTCTCTTAATAATACCAACAACCCTTCCAGTAGGTGTTTTTTCAACTGGAATTATTTTTTTGTTTTCTGCTAATATATTTTCATCGTCAATAACATCACCTGGATCGCCTTCTGTTTCGTCTTGTAATATTATATCACTTGGTGCTGACCATTGGTCCTCTGAAAGAAGTTCTACAACAACTGTATCTCCATCTATTGCGCGATTCAAAGACTCTCGTCCTTGTATTAAAATCTACATAAAGGAAAATTACACCATTATTTTAAATTAAAAAAATTATATAAAATTTATTTAATTATGAATATTAACAATTGGTATTTATAAATCCAAATAATGTATTTACAATATTTCAATAATTTAAACATACAGTTTATTAGTTTTAATTGGATTTGTACTTACACGTTGTTCAGTACTCTCACAATTTACAGAGGCCTCGAGAAAATTTTCTTTTGAAGCTGAAAATGTACCTTGTAGAAGTCTACCATTTTTTATACCATCATATATTTGAGATGGCGATAAGTGGCAAGGAAATAATGGAACACGACCTTCTCCAGTCAAAATGTAAGATATTTTGGAAAGTTTGTCAATTAAAAACCCTGCATTTTCCAATGAATTCACATATTCTTCCACTAAAAAATAAAAAATTTAATAAAAATGTTACTAAATGTAATATAGAAGTATAAAAATTATTACTTGTAACAACTGGAATTCCCATTTTTTCTGCTTTACTTTTATTGTCTTGGTTATCAATCATTAAAATAACTTTTATATCAATTTTTTGTTTACTTAAATGTGTATTATACCAATCTGTAACAATTCTTATTGCTCTATCATTTCTATCGTTTTTTATTTCTCCAACTTCACGTTCAATGTAAGTGTCCCTAAAAAATAAATAATTTATTTAGTTATCTAAGATTAATTTAATTATATTCAATGTACCTACTTATGATGTTCGTTAATAAAAATATAAAATTTCCTGTGAGGATCATTAATTATTTCTTTAAGTTTTTTGTAAACATTTGAATTTATACGATGTACTTCAATAAGTGCAGTTTGTGGAATGATCACATTACATAATATATTGTCCTCTAAAATATCTATCTATAATACAAAACATAAAAAAAGAGAAATAATAATTCAAAGATAATTTAATACATATTGGCTGAATATTATTATGATAAATCAAAAAATAAATAAACATATATAACTAGGAATATTAATTTGATTAGTTTAAAATTATAAAAAGGATTTAAATGAAATAGTCTATAAAAATTGTTTTACTTGATTTAATATTACAGTTGTATCTAAAACCAAATAGTGTGGCATTGTGAATAAAGTGCTTTTAGCACCTGGAGATTCTTCGTCAAGTAAAATTTCTTGTTTTCTGCGTCCACATTTTCTACAAGCTTCTGAACCACACCATATATCATCCCTCAAATAATGTTCTCGGACGACCTATTAAAATAAATAAACAGTATTAAAAATTGTACTATTGAAGATATTATATTAAGACATAAGTAAAGCATCAACCTTATAAATATTGCCTCCTTTAGTTTTTCGATAAAATGATTTGGAGGTTAGCATTTTAAAATGCTATTCTTTTACTTTTATATATAAATTACATTAAATTTTAAATATCACTAAATTATGAGAATTAAGTATTTATAAAGTTTTCATTTATATATTTCTTTAACAGAAGCGGATTGTTTTATCCTTATAAGTTACGCAGCCACGTTAATTCTCCTTTTCGTCACTTGTCGTTTGGATACATAATGTGATTATTTACGTCTATCTTTACATACCCGAGTTTGTTAGTCATGCGGTTGCGAATGTAATCTAACCTTTATAACCTGAAAAATGGATATTGTAAATCAAATATTGGACAACGAAAATAACAAAAATGAACATATACAACGATTAATAAATGTAGAGAAAGAAATTGACGTTGATATTGATGAAGGAACACTTTTGGTTTCTGACCATAACACGTTGAATTTAAAAGCACCAAGTCAATTAGAGTCAAATTTGGAAGCACTTACAAGAGACAATGTTCAGTTATTAATAAACAAAATCTGGTCCTTACCAATAAAATGCGTTGAAGAAGTAATTTTGGCCGAGTTACCAAAACCAAAATATGTATTACCAAGATCGCGAAAATTACCGAAGCCAAAATCGTTAACTAAATGGCAGCAGTTTGCTAAAGACAAGGGTATTCGAACGAAGAAGAAAGGTCAATCAAAGCTCAAATGGGATGATTTGTTACAAAAGTGGATACCGACTTATGGTTTTCGTAATGTTGAAGCTGAAAAACAAAAAGAATGGTTGATTGAATGTCAAGATGATGGTAAACCAATACAAGATCCATTTGCAGCTATCAAAGCATCTAAAAATGAAAAAAAAGCTAAAAATGAATTGCAAAGACTTAGGAATTTGGCCAAGGCAAAGAAAGTGAAAATTCCTAAAGTTGGATTTCCTAGTACGGAGCATTTTAAAGATTCTAAGCAGTTATCAATGGGTGCTAAGGTATTAAAATTAAAAATTTGTTATATAAAAATTATATATGAGGTATAAATAAAATGATATATAAAGTATATAAGAATGATTAAGTATTAAATTATCATTTATAAGTACAATTTGGTTAATTTTTATATTATGTAAATTAAATGTATTATAAATCATAGCTTTTTAATAATATAAAATAAATTTCGGTCTTAATTTAAAGAATGAAATAATTATTTATATATATATATTTAGATATAATTAAATAGATAACATATAATTTAATATACTTCATTAATTTTATATCAACATTATTATATTAAGATTATTTAAAAGAGAAGTACATAAACATAAATAACATAGTTAAGAGTGCTTTTATCATAAAAACAAAAATATTAAAAACTGCTTTTGAGTATATATTAAAGCCACAAGTATTTTTAGTCGTTCATCTTACAAAAATTTTTTTCTAATCTTATACAAAGCAAATAATAATTTTAATGATCACAATTGATTACAGGTTGCAGAGGTTTCAAATGCATCATTGGGTCACTTTAATGAAGTTTTAAAGAAAGATATAAAGAAAAGAAAGGGTGGAAAAGTAACTAAAAAGAAAAAGTCTGGGCAGATGAAAGAATTAAATACCAAGAATAAGAAAAAACCAAAAGCAGGAAAAGGAAATCGTGATTTTCGTAAAAAGGTTGGAGGTAGAAAGAGAAGACAAAAATAAGCTGATAATTGAAAAAAAAAATTAATGTTAATATTAATTATATATAAGCATGTGCTTATTTTGTAAAAATGTTCTTATAATTAAATATATAAATATAAATATATTAATTACAATTGATTCCATTTTATTATAATATTATTCTATTCCAATCAAATAAAAGATTATAACTAAAACATATACTTTTATTCTTTGAACAATTGACATAATACTTTGTATTGTAGAAATTATTAATAAATAGTTACACGTGAATAGTTGAGAATTATAAAACAATTTTATTTAATTTTAATTCAAGTGTATCAATAAATGTCTCAAACTTAACAAAAACTCAAACTTTTATATAAAAAATTATAAAATAAAACTATGTCTATTATATGGTATAATAATTAGAAGAAATCAATTATTTAAAAAAATTAGTAATAGTAAATTTTTTATTTTCAATCCATTATATTATATATTTATATAAAATTTGAATTAAAAAAAATTATTTTTAAATAAGTTATTGTTTAAATACATAAATTTAAAATTATGAAGTATTCAATTCAGTAAAGAAATGGTCACAAAATGTTTTCATTATTAAATAGTTTTTATTAAACTTGAAACATTTTTACTTTAAAAAAAGTTACATCACAGTAAACCTTAAGTCTATTTAGACATCAAAAGTAATTGCTAAGATTTACATTAGATCGACATAAAGTTATTATTCTTTTATAACATAAATTCGATAGAATAGGCAGATTAAAAAGTTTTTTTCTAACAATATTATTGCTGAATTAAATTGACAAAAAATTGATGTTTTAAATATAAAAAATCGCAAAATGTAAATAAAAAAAAACTACATGAAAATTGATGCTTTGATTTTTACTTTAATTTGTTTAATTATTTAAAATTAATTAAATTTTTCAAATAAATTGTACTGTTACTAAAATATTTAAAATAGTATATTGAAATTATAATTTAAACAATTCTCAAAAATTGCTAAAACTATATATATTTTAACATTTATAACCAAAATTTAAAATAAAATGTGCCGCGTGTACCATTATTATTATGGCATTGTTCTACTGTACATTTTCTTAATTTACCTTTATATGTGACATTTCATTAACCAAAAAAGTATTTGAAAATAAATAGTATATAAAAATATGATCTATTAAACATAAAAATTCAAAAATTAGTTTTTGATTATTAAAAATGCATTAATAGTTGTTCTAATAATATGGATATTAGTTTTAAAATTATATAGTGGAGTAGTTCTTGGAAAGCATGAAATATCGGGTATTAAGTGTACAATAAGAGGAATATTTTTAAGAATTAATAACGTAAACAATTTTTCAGCACGAAAAGATTATTATAATAGCATTTACTTAAACATGTTTCGATGTCCGTATTTTGCATTCAGATTATATTGGGAGCATCCAAATTATGTATCTAAACTTATTAAAACAAGTAGTGTAAACTTTGTGAAATATTGTTCATCGAATCATTACAATGATGATGGTTCGCAAAATAAAAGAAATAGAAACAGAACATGCATTTTAATTGGTTTAACACTAACAGGGGCAATTTTTTCTATATCACAATTATCTGAAGAAAGCAATATTCATACAAGTAAAATTATTTCCCAACTAAAAAAACTATTTGTGTGAGTAACAAAACAAATTTTTATAATTATTCGCATAAAGACACTATTTATATTTAATAACAACTATATTTGTTAAATCAACAGAATAAATGGTAGTTCTACTAAATTAAAAAATCTTCCTACGTACACGATAAATGAAGTTAACAAACATGATAATATTCAGGATGGTGTCTGGATTGCTTATAAAGAAGGTGTATATAATATTACTGACTTTGTAAGTAAACATCCAGGAGGACAAAATATGATTTTAATGGCTGCTGGTAGTTACATAGATCCTTTTTGGAAGATATTTGCCAATCATAATAATAAAGAAACGTTGAAGATTTTAGAATCAATGAGAATTGGCAATCTTGATAGTGCAGATGTTTACAAAAAAATTGAAAATACGTATGATCCATATGCTTTAGAACCAAAACGTAGCAAAGTAATTAATTTATTAAATATTATAATGTGTATAATAGATATCTATAAAAAAGTAGCTTATATTATGCTATATCATAGAATATTAAAATTAAAGTAAAATGTAATAAAAAACTTTTATATTTAACATAATATATAATTAAAATTATTAGGTATTAAAAGTTAATGGCAAACAACCATTTTGTGCAGAACCTCCAGCTCCTTTGCTTGTAGAGAATTTTATAACTCCATCAGATATTTTTTATGTAAGAAATCATCTTCCAGTGCCTATAATTAATGTAGAAAATTATAAATTAGAATTCGCTCTTGAAGATAAAACAATAAAATCTCTTACATTGGCTGATATAAAGAAATATCCAAAGCATACCATTACTAGCGCAATTATGTGTGGTGGTAATCGAAGGTCAGAAATGGCTAAGTCAAAGCCCTTAAGAGGTTTAAGCTGGAATACTGGAGCTATTGGCAATGCTAGCTGGTCTGGAGCAAGATTGTGTGATGTTTTACAAGATTTATGTACTCATAATTTATTTTTTCTAACTTTAAACAAATTAATTTCAATCAGTATTTTATATTTACTCAAATTTAAGTCTTTCTAAATTTTACTCTCTCATAAATTGCAATGAAATAAAAATCTAATACCTTAAAAAAATTTTAAAAAGTCTTTGATATATCAAAAATAAAATTAATAATAAAATTAATAAATTACCTAATTTTTTAGCTCTCAAAGAAGAATGTTACAGTCACCTGCAATTTGAAGGCATGGACACAGATCCATCAGGAGTAGCATATGGTGCAAGTATACCTATTGAGAAAGGTCTCGATCCAAAAGCTGACGTTTTATTAGCATATGAAATGAATGGAGAAGAGATATCTTTGGATCATGGTTATCCTATACGAGTTGTAGTTCCAGGAGTTGTAGGAGCAAGAAATGTTAAATGGTTGAGTAAAATTAATGTATCAAAATATGAAAGTCCCTCTCAATTTCAACAGAATGATTATAAAGGATTTGCACCTTCTATTGATTGGGATAATGTAGACTTTAGTAAAGCTCCAGCAATTCAAGAAATGCCTGTTACATCTGCTATTTGCATTCCAGAGGAAAATTCTAAGATTCCAATTAACAAAAATGGTTCTATTACAGTTAAAGGTCAGATTTTTATTTTTTATGTTTATTATAATTTAAAAATATACTTTTAAGAGTTTTATATGCTGTTTTAAAAAAATCCAATTTATTATGAAAAGTTAGAATAATATTTTTTTGCACTTTCAAAGGTTATGCTTGGTCTGGTGGTGGAAGAAAAATCATCAGAGTAGATGTAACAGCTGACCAAGGAGAAACATGGCATGTTGCTGATTTAATAGCTCAAGATTTAAATGCTAAAGAAAGCAGATATTATGCATGGACATTGTGGAGTCTTGATTTACCTGTTAAAAAATCCAATGAATCCATAGAGATATGGGTTAAGGCTATTGATTCTGCATACAATGTTCAACCTGAAACTTTTAAACATATTTGGAATCTAAGAGGTTTCCTATGCAATGCTTATCATAAAATAAAAATAGATTTAATTTAAGCATTTATTCTATGATGATGAGAAGTGCTGTGATATATAAACATGCCATTATTTTAAATTCTAATAAATACGTGGACTTAATTTATTAGACTAAAGATTTTTATGATTTAACAGATATTTTAATATTTAAAATGATTTAAAAGCTTTTTACTAATGTTACTTATATAGATTTATATTGATTTATACACTTAATTTTATATACTTGAGCATGTTTGTATTTTATTATGAAATTTTATTAAATAAATGTAAAAAGAAGTTATTAGGTACTATACAGCTTATAGTGAAATATTACTCATAATTCACAATGAAAATTATACCTCTAAAGTATACTAGTGAAATGATAAAATCATTGCTGTATTCATTAATTGTATAATGTGATAATTTTGTAATTTATATAATAAATAATGTTTCTTTATTATTGAGTTTTTATATGAATTATATATATAAATTTTTTTATATTTAAAAGAAATATAAGAAAAAACCATTACTTTTAGTAAAGGTAATAAAATATCCTTAATGAAAATGTTTCCTATTCGTTTTAAAATTTTTGAAAATGCTGTGGTGCAAACTTCCTAATTTATAGTGCAATTTAATCAATATAACGTACAACATAATGCGGATAATTTATTATAAACTAAATATATCTTAATCAGAGTATTATATTTATTCCATACAATCTTATTGCATAAGCGACAAATAATTTAATATATAGTATAGTATATGTATAGTATATATTCTTCGCGAATTTTGTTGCGGTTTTAAAAAGGATAAACATTTTGTGAAATTATCCCCATGAGACTAAATTTATCATAAGGTGCAAAATACAAATTAGGAAGAAGCACTCAACTAGTAAAGTGATAAGTAGCCACAATTTTAGTAAATATTCAGAAATTTTCGATCTTACCGTTATTGTTGTTAGAAAAAGTAGTCGGCAGCAATGGAAGACGAAGAGTCGCGTCTCATTGATGCCATTAAAAATCTGGACTTCCTTTTGTCATTTGCTCTCTGGAAGAAGCCGATGTCGAAAAACATGTCGGAATCAAGGGAGGCACGTGAAAAGGGCAACGAACTATACACAAAGGACAAGCACGACCTGACGACCCACAAGGAAATCCTACGGCTCTACACCAAGAGCATCGCCTTCGCGCCGCCTGGCTCTCAAGAACTTGGGCTCGCATTCGGCAACAGATCGGCTCTTCTTGTGCATTTCGGCAGGTACCGCGAGGCCATCAGCGACCTGGATTTGGCCTTGAGTTGTCCTCTACCGGAGATTCACGCGGTTAAATATTTATGCCGGAAAGTAAGGGCGAGCTATCCTACAACCCTTTCTAAAATGTACAACTCATCCAAGTGTTTTCCGATTTCTCTCTGGCAGCTTCTTATTTAAAGATGGTACTATAGTAAAAGTAACTAAAATGAAACGAATAATAAAATTCAGAGCATGTCGATGGGATTTTATTATGATTATTATGGTGATATTATAAGGAGACGTGGAAAATTAAAGTAAAGTCGCGACGAGTTTCTTTTAAATTTCGCGGAACTCGAAAAGTTCGTTATTTTAAAATTCATTCCATAGTTACTGTATATAGTAGAAACATGGCGCTTATATAATACAATGAAAACCAAATCAATGATCATTATTCAAATATGCACATACACAAGCAGAGCGAGAGAGAGAGAGAGAGAGCAAAGATTGGAATCTATGAATTTGAATATTAATATACGGTTTGCTTATTAAAAGCAATTCTTCTCATTTTAATTTAGAGAAATTTAAAAACATTTCTTCGCTGCGTTAACATTTTAACATTCATTCATAATGAATTACTTGTTCTATAAAATAAAAATATATAATTTTAATGCTTTTACTTTTTAAGGAACCAACTTTGCAACTTCAAAAAATTTCATAAACGGTTGATTAATTTTTAAATTTCACACTTTAATACAACAGAATTTTAAGAAAACATTTTAGTACATTTTTCACATATGTCTTCAATCTATTTTTTAAAGCTTTCTCTCTTTTATTCATTTAAATTTCTTTTGGAATAAAATTAAAAATATACATAAAAAATTTGGATTACGTAGATTAATAATTTTATATGCAAACTTTGAAATCTTTGATTATTACTTTTTTACAATATGAAGCATTAAAAATAATATTTTATATAATAATGTAGGAAGGCCAATTTATTTGAATTATAATAATAAATATATTGTGTATTGATATATTTTTTGAAAAAAAAAGTATAATAGACGAACGATTTATTATTGTATAAAGATTTTGGCAATGACAGAAAATTCTTGAATATTTATCATTTCATTCACGAGGTTGAGTGCCAAGCAGAATTGGGAATTGTCGAGGCTAAAGAGACGTGCGAGGAAACTAAACACTTGTTACAAGACTTACATGCTAGTGATGAACTAAAGAAAGATGTCATAATAAAGTTAGTGAAAGCCATTGTTAAGTTGGAGAAACGAAAATTCAAAATATTAGAAATCGAACAAAAACTGGAACCTTCTGACACAGGTTATTATATAGATATTTTATAGTGAAAGTAAAATTCAATAAGATTTACAATACTTATTATACTTAAATACTTATTATAAGGAGTAGGTACTGAAGGAAGCGTGAATATTATTCTTATTAATTTGATAGAAGTAATTTATTTTATCATATATTGGAGTGAGAAATTTGTTTCTAAGCATACATACGAAACTGAATGTAAATAGTTAAATTTAAAATTTACTTACATGAATGTTTGTTACGAATGTTAGTTACGAAATATGTACAATAAAATAATCAAGCTTCTCAATGCAATATTACCTTAATTTAATATCATGCAATAATAGATTTTATTAAAAATAGCGATCTTAACAGTATTTCTTAATTAGTTGTTATTATCAACTACGTCAGACAATAAATTCAATTCAAATTATTATTGTTTGATATCTATACGTAAAAAAATACATATTCTTTATTGTACTGAGTTCATATTCTAATGTATATTAAAATATATATTATATAAATAAGTTAATCATACAGTCACTATATTTAAAAACACCCTATTTAAAAAATACTACCTTTAAAGAATTCGTCAGGCCTCAGAATACATTCTTTACAGATAAGCTTGTGCGTGAAAAATCAAGTGAGTCCAAAAATGCATCGAAGGCCCTGGTAATAAATTACAATAGCCGTTACTCACGCTTCGGACGTCACTTAATAGCAGATCGCGACATCGCACCAGGTGAAGTTCTTTACGTCGGTGAGCCCTACGTCTCGTTTCCCATGCAAGCGTACTTATACACTAATTGTTCGCACTGCCTAAGATTCACCTGGGCCGGTCTGCCATGCGATAGATGCACATATGCAATATACTGTACAGACACATGCAGACGTATGGCTCAAAAGCTCTATCACAACGTCGAATGTAAGATCATCCAAAGAGGTTGGAAGGTGCATGAGCGTATGAACTCAGGCAGACTAATGAGCGTGAGACTACTTATTATGGCTATAAAGGAGGCTGGAAGTTTGGAGAAGCTAAGGGAAGATTTGCAAGAGGTTGACAATTGCATAGGTATTTATATATTTGTTGCTTATAGATTATAGATGCTGTTCTTTCTGAAAAAAAGAAATAATTTCATTTTCATTAATTTATAATTAATGTTCAAATAATTTAAAAAATAGTTGATTCATCAAATGTCCATTTTTTAAAGCCAAATTTGTAATTAACAATTTCAGTATAAATTATAAGTAATAGAATAATTGGATTTTATAAAGACATAGAAAACACATTTTGACTTTAATTATGTGATTGTTTAAAAAATGTATCATTGAAACTGGATTAATTACAATTGAAACTTTCGCGGATACTATTTGTTAGATTAATACAATTTGCACAAACTGTAATCTATATTTACTTTTGTTTTTCAAACAATTTAAACGTTATCTTGTAGGTAAATTTTAATATATAGTTAATTCGATTGAAATCTGTAATAATTTTAATTTCAATCATTTGTTTTAATAATAATTAATTTTTTAAATTGAGTGACAATTTTTTCAGTGTAAACTACATAAAGATTTTAATAATTGTTCATATAGTTTTAAATAATGAGAAGAAAGAGAAAGATAAAGCAGTAAACACGCTTTATAAACATGATTTTCGAAACTCATATGTTGAATAATATAATTTGTAAATAACATAATCTGAAGAAATTGCTTTGCAAATGTATTCTATATTATATTCATATTTAGCAAAATGTAAAAAAAATTATATAAGCAATTACTCAATATTTTGTTGTCGATCCTTTATAAGTACTGAATTAAAATTATATTCAAATATATTGATTTTAACTTTTAAATATAGTTGCTATCTTCAAATTAAATATTATTATTTATTTATTATATTTATTAAATATTATTATAAATTGAATTATTATCTTTGATTTTATTTTATTTATTTAATAAATACATATTTTTATGCATATCTTGAAAAATAATGCAGTGTGTATCAGCGCTGTATTTCTTTACATATAATTTTATTAAAAAAAAATATAATGTAAATCTTCTATAAGACATTTGAAGACCTGAAAACTTTTCTGGAAAGGTGAATGGATAATAAATCATTATTTTTTTCAGTATAATTAAAACAAATTAATTAAATTAAAATATTTGATCATGATATAGTGAAATATATTTTTAATCTTTAATTTGTGTTGAGTTTATTAATGTAGATACATCTATTGATAGAAATACTACAAGATACTCGAATGAATATTTTTAAAAGTTTTAAATTTTAGTGATGCGATTTTGTAATTGAATTTTTTTCATAGTATTCTTAAAAATAGCATATCTTGGTTAAATTTACATGCGGTATGAGTTTTTATTTACTTTAAAATATATTAATTCAAATTTCAATTAATATATATAAATATTCATATATTTTTATACTACAAGGCAATTGTGTACAACAAATTATGTAATAATGAAGTATAATAATGAAAAATGAATACAAATTATTCTAAAAGCTTAAAAATTGAAGTATAACTTAATTGCTTATTTTCAGATCAACGCAAAAAAGGATTTTCAAACGATCAAACGATATTTCTTAATAATTATAAAAGTGCATATAGTTTACTAAATCATATGAAACGAAAACCAACCGAAGAGTTAATAGCTGTATCAAGAGATTCAGCTGTACTTTTGTATGTTATAGCTAGATATACAACAATTTTTAGAAATTATTTCGATTATGATAAAAAAGCTCTAATTGTTAGTGAAGATGCCTTATTCGTTGGAAAACTTCTTTCTCACTATCAACATCTTATTCTAATTAATGCTATTTCGGTAATAAATCATTTTTTAGTAATTTTTTTTACTACTTATCGATTGAAGTTATTATTTAGAATATTATCCTATTGAAAATAAATTATTCCAGAATATTTTAATTATATTTATTTTAATCATAATTATATTAATTAATTATAAATAATATAATAGTTTGCCTGTATATACTATTTTTAATATAGTAGAATGTATTTTTTCTTTAATACATATCCTTTGATCAAATTAAAACATAAGAAATGCTTTATAATAATTAAAATAATAATTTGACTGATATTCTTTCTTAATAGATTAAAGATGTGGATATTGCAACATCGACAGATTGGAGCTGGACAGCTCCTAAAGAAGAGAATTGTACCGGTTTATATCTTACTCCATTTTTAAGTCTTTTGAATCATAGTTGTCATCCAAATATTGCTAGGTGTGAAACAAAGGATCGGAAAACAATTTTATATTCGATTCGACCAATCGGCAAAGGTAGTCAGGTAAATTTGATGAAATAACTTTTAAAAAATTGTATTTTATAAATAAAATAACAATTAAGAGTATAGATTATTTTATTAATATAATTATGCATTAAATCACATAAATAATAAAAATACATGCATTCAAATAATTATCTATTAAAATTTCAAATAAAACGAATTTGATAAAAAAAAATAAACTCATAAAAAAATAGCCGAAACTCGATGATATATAAAGTTAATTTTTGCTTAATAATTAATTTGAAGATGATTTAAAATATAATAATATAATTGTATTTAATTAATGTATTTAATATTAATAATAAGTATTCGAATAAATTAATTTACAATTTCTATAATAAGTCATATTTTAAATATATAATTGTGTATGTGTATGTGCGTGCGCGCGCGTTTTGTGTAATGTTTATTTTAGATATTTGATTGCTATGGTCCAAAATACTCAGAATTATTAAAAGTCAAAAGGCATGATCTCATGAAACGATTTTATTTTATCTGCGACTGCATTGCATGCGAACGAGATTGGCCAATTTTTATGAATACAATAAGTAGCGGTATAGTAAGTATATAGTTATATTTTCAAATCATATTGTTTATAAAATTAATTTAAATTATAAATATTTTAAAATCAATTCATAAATTATATTAGGTATTCGGTTATTTTGATAATAATGCTACTTAAGTATAAAACTTATCAGTGTTTCTGTTTTAGAAACAACTTGAACTACTTTTAAGGAAACTTAAATTAACTTAAAATCACATTGATTAATTAATGATTTTGTTTTGATCTTTAAAAAAACAATAAATAGATTTGTATTAAAAAATAACAGAATATAACTTTAATTTGAAGTTAACAACTATATTCATTTAATAAATATACATTTTATCTATTTACAAACCCACATACTGATAGTTAATAATAACTGATAATTAACTAATAATTATTTTAACAATCATATATTATTATAATCTTGCTAGTAAATTATAAAATTTTAATCCAATAAATTATATAATAAATAACTACAATATGAAATAAAATATTTATTACAGACATTTACTACTTTATCCCAATCTGCATTCTACGCGACTTCTAAAGCGCATCAAAAATGCGAAAAAATACTTCAGTCTTTAAAAGATAAAGATATTAATATTGATCTAGATACTATTCAAGATTTAGCTTATGCAATTATTTTAACTGTAAAGTACTGTAAATTACCAAATTGGAGACTACCAAGTCTTATAGCCACTTTAATTGCTGTTTTTGATGAATTATATGGATATGTCATTAATATCCCTGCGACATGTTAAGTAAGAAAAAGTAATTCGTATATAATTGGTAAAACTGAAATATTTCTATTACGAAAAATTTATATTGAAATATTATAATTTCTTTCAAAATTGAATTAAAATACATACAAATTACTGACTTAAGTTCATTGTACGATGCTTTAATAATTAATTGAAAATCTAGTTCTATTTCTTTATAGTTTGTTCTAAATAAAACAATATTAACAATAAAAATTTCATCAATTTTTACTGAACTTTGATTTTTTTTAATTATTTATTAAATATATTTTTATTTATTTCATTTAAAACTTAAATGCATACATTTATTTAATTTATATGCTTTTACACGTGATAAGTATTCATAATTTTTTTTTAATCAATATTATTCAATATATTCAATCCAATATATTTAAGTATGACATTAAAAGTTACAAATATTTCGTTTATTGATTTATTAAGCCATAATATACTTTGATAATATTTAATGTTCTATATGTAATATATAAATATATTTTACAAAATTGTGTAATTGTCCATTAAATTATGTAATATTTAAAAATCTCTGCTCTCAAACATATTTCTTAATATTATTTATTTGTTATTATTTTCAGGGATTTCATTAAATTTTAATGTAATGAAACTTTCCGATATAACAGAAAACTTAAAATTTAAATTACTACAAATTCACATATTCTTTTATATTCTAAAAAATTCAAAAGCTTCTAGAAATAGCTATTGAAGAAATATCAACCGTTTTTGTTGGGAACTAAGTCATGGTTTAAGCCTTATATCCGATTCAAATTAGCTTTGCAACATTTATTAATTTAATTTATTTTGAGATACGCATTCTAACATTATTTTTTATTTTATTGTTTTATATATATTATTTTATTTGACTTTATTCATTACTTTTATAACAATAGTTTAGTTTCATGTAATACCTTAAAAATTTCCTTAGTTTTTAAATTTGTTTTAAGATTACTCTTAGCTTGATTGCTATTTCAATAACGTTTAAGTTATTATTTACATTACATATATTATATCATACATTACATATAATCTGTTTTGAAACAATAAATTTTGACTATTTTTTACCAACTCAATTTTATAATAAAATACCAGTTAATATTTGATATCATATATTTAAAAAGAAATTATCAATGTTTTTTTAATTAAAATTTCGATTATAATTTGGTTTCTTATATAAATATAAATAATAAATATAAATTAACGAAACGCTATGTTTATATTACTATAATAAATAAAATTTACTAAATTGTAGTTCGATAAGTTTGATAGTTTGATAAGAAGTTAATTATAAAATCTTTTTATTTATTAATATTTATTAACACCTTTTATAAATGACTAGATATGTATATAATTATAATAATCTGATTATTGTAATTATGTAATTATTGTATTTTGAACCTTTAATATGTAATATGTTTTATGAATAATATTATCTTTATATTCTGCATACTATAAAAATAAATTCATATTATAATTCATTCCAACATAAATAAATATGATTAATTTTTTCTACTATTCAACTTATAATTTCTTGAAATATACTCATTGAAAAATTTAGCTCTAAATAAATTAGTCTTACTAGTGTTGTTCATCTATATGATATGTATACCCCATTTGCATTGTCTGTCCGCATTGCTTATTTGTATATTTACAGCTGCCCTTAATATTCAAAGGTCAAATCTTGTAACTATAAGTTCGGATTTTTATAGAAATCATCAGGAATAATACTAATGGTATAAAAAATTTTAAAAGTATATAGATTGCATTTATATAACAATTATTGAAACTTAAATTAGAAATACACTGAAACATACTTCTTCATGTGTTTGGTTTGGGTATGAAGCTTTATTTATCAGTCTAAAAATAACATAAAAAGAATCTATTTTTTACAAATTCAATTTATATATAAAATTAAATAATTAAATTGATTGAAGTCTCTTATATATATATATATATATATTTCATTGAAATATATTCAAGCAAAATTGAGTTATGTTTACATTCACAATTTAAAAAATGACCAATTACTTAATTATTAACTATCAATTATTTATGTAATTGAAAATAATTTAATTCGTATAAATTACAATTACAACTTGCCAAATATAACTAAAATAATTATACCTATTTTATATACCTAGTTAAATGAAAATCTATATTAAAAAGCATTTATCGAATTTCTAATATCAACTTGTAAAAATGTATATAATATGAATAATTGTATTTAAATGAATATGTATCCATTAGAAGCTTTAGAAATGTCTATACCGACAAATAATAGTTTTTTATCGTATGCATAGACCAGTATTAAGAACATCAGCGATCAATTTTTATTCGAATTCGTTCTAATAATGTATACTTATATTTGACTCTATATCCATCATTATTTTGATAAATAATAAATGTTACATACGTATATACACATAATACGCATGCTCGCGCGCGACCATACACACGTAAGTATGCATGCATGACATGTACATGTATTTAATTTACTTTCATATAACAGCTTTTATATATTTTTGTTTATAATGGAAAAGTAAAGGCAATTTTATGCTTATTGGGTATATAATATTCAATAATAATTCAAATAATAAGTCTGTTCATTATTAATTTATTGTAATTTTATATTTTTCTAAACATTTTCAAAATACAATTTGAATTTTAGAAATCTAGTGATTTTTCAATAACAATAAACGAGAGAATGTATATGTCAAGTCTTCATATATAAATACATATTAATTCATATTATAAAATATTTCACTAGAATATTTATCCTTCCTGTTAAGATGTAATTTTAAACTGAATTCCCCATGAAAGATTTTATAATAATACATGAATAATCACATAGTAAATCATAATGTATTTCGATAAAATTATCAGTATACAATAATATAAAAGTATATGTTCAATGAAATATATTTTGAAACTACTCACTGTTACCAATGGAACTTAATAATTTTTGAATGATTACATTCATCTCAATTACTAAAAGTAATAATTAATTTGATTTGATTTAATAATTACTTAAAAATAAAATCTAATTTAATTGAATTAAATAAAAGTAATCATTAAATGGATATATTATTTTTTTTACTTTGTAGTTTCTCTTTACCAAATTGTACACCTTCGTACGTGATAAAAAAATTAATGAAATAGTAATAATAATGTCTCTATTAAAAGCAGTTTTAATATTTTTAAATTGTATCGCATTAGTATTCGATATTTTAAGGCTGTAATAATCATATAGCAAAACATTCAATAAATAAAGATGGTAAAAAAGAAGTATAGTACAAACAATGTCATTCAAATACGCAAAAGTATTGTCCCACACAAAACTTACCCCTCTGTCATCGTAACCTCAATCGTAGTTATAGCTACTTTGAACCATTCTATAATATTATTCCTCGTCAATTGTAAATCCAAGGCAAGTTCGTATCTGTCATCTAATCGATTGAGCGTGTTGCTACTCATTATCACTTTTTAAAATTCCCGCGGGGATGTTAAAATCGGATGAGGCGTCGGCGCGTCGCCCTCCCCTCCCTCCGGTGCACTTAGAATAGGCAGCATTTCGTACGCGTATAAAAGATTTTCGCAGTTTCGCTTGACTCCCGCTCGCGTGTGGATATAACGATATTCCTTTTTCTCTTTTTCGTTCCTTTTCTCGCTCTCTCTCTCTCTTTCTTTCTTTCTTTCTGTCTGCCTGTTGTTTGCTGTGTGCCTGTTTGCGTGTGCGTTTCACCCCACGCGGATGTCGAAATCATAGCGGTGAAGAAACCTCGTGGCCACGGAGATGCTGCGGCATGCCTGCACAAGTCTAGCCAACGCACTCCCACGAACTGTCGGTGAGTCGACCGCGCTTTTCTTTTTGTTGACATCGCGGGCCTTTGAGGTTAAGTACGAGTGTCCCTTGTTTTGTTTTGGTGTTATACAAGGACCGATGGACTGCCACTGCATGCTTGAAGTGATGCATTGATTTGGAGTACTGACATTTCCGAACGAAAGTTATCGCACACCGTATATGATCGTTTGTGCACGTATGCGTTGGTGCACGATTCATTGTTATTCGCTTTTTTGTGCAATTCGATCGACTGTTCATATACACTATCAAACTGTTGCAAATACTTTCGAATTGCATTATGACTATTAGGAACTGGCGAGATTTAGAACGTTATTTAGAGTCGTTGGCAATGTTGCCTGTAGCAGTTTGCGATATTGTTTATATTCGTTTGATGCATAGCTTATAATGTGGTTTTATATGGATAATTATTTTTTAAAATTTTTTGTTAGTTTATTTATTATTTATATAAGATACATGGGCATCATTTAATATTTTAACATTTTCGGCTAATGTTTTGGATATAATTTTTATGATTTGATGATTTTTATTTTTGATGATTTTTATTTAAGAATTTTAGTGAATTGTTTGCAAATAAATTAATGCTGCAGGTTTTTCAATTTCCAAAATGTTAAAAACTTTTTATTTACGTTGTAATGCTTATATTTTTAATTTCCAGTTAATATTTTATTATTCAATGTCGAGATAAACTTGTCGATATATTTAACCGATTTAACACGTTTGACGCATAATTTTTAATTTTGAAATTAAAATCCATAAAGTGTAAACGCAAGTATTATAAACTTTACTAATCTACAAATTTGTATAACAATTTAGTTGATTATTTATATCTTTTAAATTAAACTAATTTTAAAACACGGATCAATTAAAAATATGCATGATTAATTAATTAATTTGCTTTGCATTATTAAATATGACTTGTAAATGTACGCAAAATCGCAATGTATGTTTTGAATAATTGATTCTTTATTGAATTCTTTCGTTTTTTTCTATTTATCAATAATTTTTTCCAATACTCCTAAAACCATTAAATTTAAATTAACGGATGCAAAATAAATATAAATTACGATCATTAGCAAGGTAAATTTGATTATTTGTGGGCATGCTTTTATTGCGCATTCGTTTATTTTTTGAAACAATTTAATAAATTAGATATTTAAAACTTAGATGAAATTATTAAACTTTTTCATTATCGAAAACTGATAATTTTATTTAAATTTCATTACTATCTTTTGTACGTACTTGAACGTAAATAATCATTGTTGAGTATTTAATATTCAATAATGTAACCTAGTGCCCGTTAATTTCAAAACTCTTGGACTTTTGTTTGTGTCGGCGTGAAGTCACTGCCATTACTATTTTAATAACTTCTATCTGACCTAATATTTTTCTAATGTGTTATTTTCTTGTGTGTTACTCTCGTAATCTGTTTATTTTGAGTTAATTTTGTAAGATACGTGGATTAAACGAGAATATTTTTGTATCCTCTAGATCTATTGTTTTTATGTCATATTTACCATTTTCTATTTTCTCATTAATTCATGTATATCTTTATTAAAAATGTTATTATTATTTATAGGATTATTTGTTATATATTTTCTTTAATGGATTTTATAGAAAAATTAACAAGTTCTAAATGTATAAGCATAGTAAATTAGAAAT
The DNA here is from genome assembly GCA_030522565.1 of Ceratosolen corneri. NCBI lineage: Eukaryota > Metazoa > Arthropoda > Insecta > Hymenoptera > Agaonidae > Ceratosolen > Ceratosolen corneri. The sequence continues at coordinate 170,125 of JAPYYT010000428.1, forward strand.
ACATACTTATAATTATAATAGAAGCAATTATATAATTAAAAATATAAAAGAAAAATGATTCCATGATCTACATATATTATAAAATATTTTTATATGAAACTAAAATTTGTAGCTATAGATATATTTAACCTAGTGCATTTCTTAAAGACTATTAGCTTTTAGTTTTATTTACATTATAATAGTGTTTTTTTTACATTTGCCTTATTACAATGGTATTTACATATATTTCTATAAAAATGTAAATTAAGGGAATAATTCATAAAAAATTTTAATCATATTCAATAAATTGCACTACGATGAAATACTAATATATGGTTAACCTGATAATTAATATTAATAATTAACATTATTTGATTAGAGTTAATTTTTTTTCTTGAGAGTCGGTCACATCAAATTGGATCGAACACTAAAAACAAAATTAAACAGAATCATTTATTTCAGTACACGTTAATGCAATTTTTTTAAAGTAAATTTAAATATTAATTAGGTAGCTATCAATTTTCTATAACTATAAAATATTGATAGTAAAATATATCTATTTTCATGAGTGCTTTAATAAA